>JAJHUR010130486.1:5364-27721 GCA_027495735.1 Lutjanus campechanus | reverse complement strand
ATTTCCCTTCTTTTTTTTTTTTTTTTTTTTTTAAGTTTGCTGCTTTGTGTTCCAAAATGCATACGTTAGTTTTTGTTAGTGTTTGTGATGTGTCCTTCAGAACGGCTGTTACATTCCTCGAGGCCAGCTGCATTTCTCATATGTGATTGTGTTCGATGAACATTGTTAAGGGTTAAACAATGCCTCCTTTTATTTCATTGTAACTTACCAGAAAATTACATTAAAACAATTGCCGGTTTAGTTGAGCAGTGTAAAATTTAACGAATTAAGGTTTACACGCTGAAACGGACTGGCAGAACTTCAAACCAACCAAACCTTAATAATAATAATTATGAGTTGCAGCCCTAATCCATACTGACAACGTGAGACTCTGAACAAAATGTAACAACTTTGAGCACATACTGTACACCGCAAGCTTTCTGCTTTCTGTCTCATTTCCATTGTTCCACAGATTCTCAGCCGCTGCCTTCATTAGTTGTGGTAATTGCGTGTTGTGCTGGATGTGTGTGTGAAAGCAAAGCCGGCCCAGGAACGTGTTGAGCATTGAGTAACATTTCACGGCCCATTTGCTGTGGTCTGCAGAAGCTCCTTTACTGTACGTACCGTAGAGTGGGAGGAGGCTGTGATGAGCCGACGGTGGGCACTCATTGGTGCGTGAAGGGGGCCTCAATCCTGCTCTCTCCTTCTCTGTCTTTCCCCAGTTTTTGCTATCACTTTACCTTGCTTTAAACCTGCCTTCCAAATGGAGTCCTGTATGTATTTGTTAGTGTGTATCAAGCTGTGTGTGTGTGCGTTGTGCCAGAGACCTGTAATCAAGAGTCACTGCACATAAAGGGACCTCCAGTCATTAAGGAATTAGTGGGAGGCTAACGGCTTGTTTAGAGAATCAATTAGTTTAAAATGTGGACATGTGGGCTCATTTTCACACACAGCACTACGAGGGAATGTCAAGGTTGTACATTCTGCCTCTGAAGTTAACTGACCCTTTATGGCTCTACGACTAGTACAGTCCTGGGAGGCCTCTTTAATCCCAGTCAATGGGAGTTGGTCTTAAAGACACAGTAAAACAGCAGTTACAGCATCTTAAGCTTCTGTGATGTGACAGATTTCCAGGGTTGGGTAACGAGCTCGGTACTTTTAAGGTAAGAGTACTGATAATCAGTGCCAAATTTCAATACCTGGGAGTGCATTTGGGCTAAATAGCAACAGAAATTACAGAGAAAGAGAGCTACATTACCGCTGCAGATTGTTAAAGTCACAGTCAGGGAAATTACAAGCCGAAACTTGATGCAGACAACACTCAAAGTATTTGCAGTGAGAAATGCAAGGCTGGCCGGGGCAACATGTCTAACCAAACACAAAATACAGTATTCCTAAAAGTCCTCTGCAGCAGCTGCAGCTAAAATCAGCACACTTGCAGCTAGAACCTAAAAAGTTTAAAGCGAGTCATCATCAACATCATTGACATCTTCAGGTGATCAATTAGTTAGTTGTTTTTTTCAGTGTCTTTGTTGACATTAGCTTAGCATTTTCACTAGTGTTAGCTAACACTCAGCGTCTGAAATTCCTTACCAGTATGCTATTTGGCAAGCTAAAACAATAGGTGAAATTCATCAACAAAACAAAATGTTATAAATAAGTAACAATGTTGAAATTAATAAGTTTTGACTTATTTTTTACAACTGGTCTACATTTTTGTGGTTACACAGAGTATTAAGTACCGACAAAAAGCTACTGTTGGGTACTGGCACCGAATTCCAGGTGTCAGTACTGGTACTGTATCAGTTCAAACGTGAACCGTACCCAACCCTAGATTTGATCACCTGAAAGTGGGTGTAACTTTGTGAGCATAGAGTCTCTGGAGAAATACAGTGATTCCGGTATTCTTTTTTTCACTTCACTTTGTCTTAAAAGAGGATGTTGTGTGGAAACGCTGATTTCCCTGCACCAACAACCTTTGATGCAGCCTTCGATTATGTTAATTACCACAGATGTTAACACATAGACAGATGTGTACTGCTATACACACATAAGTCTATTACACACACTTACCCATGCAGCTGGGAAGTCTTCCTCTCGGGATGTGCTGTCTGAAAACAAACTGATGGTGTTTAGCTTCACACCCTCTCAGACACGTCCATGCACACTGCTCTGCTGAAAACCTGACTGGTGGGCTCCGTGTCATTGATGCCCGCCTAGCAACATCTGTGCTGACTACGCCCGCGTGCTGGAGCAGCATACATTTGAAAGACAACACTCCCCCACATGGGGATGCACAGTCACGCACAAACACACACGTGCGAAGAGCCACACACACTCCCTCATGCGTGCACACAGAGTCACAGAGTTTGCAGAGGGCACATGATTATGGTTTAGCTGTTTCAATTAATGGAGGGTTTTTAGAGTTAATTTGTAGGATTATTATTTCACACGTTCACATGGTTCAACACACAAACCATTGTTGAGCGAGAGGCGTCTGTATATACACAGCCCCCTGTGGAGCTGTTAATACGTGTACTGTATGTATAGTGCATGCTGTATTTACAAACCTTGTATACAGTATGTGCTATTAACACTATGGCATTTTGTAAGCTGTGGTTCTTTAGAATGTTTGCTGACCTGTTTTACTGAAGTGCAGCCTGCTGACAGAGGTACTGAACAATCCCATATTTTTGAACCTTTTCTAATGTTTACACTTAGTAAGTTTTGTACTTTGTACTATTTGTGTGTTGGCTATTATTTGCAAAATGATTTACTTTCTCTGTCAGTACAACTATGACATCCACCCCAACTACTCTGACAACTACTACCACTACAACTGCTGCAACCACGACTACCATCAACACCACAACCACTACTACTTCTACCACTAGTACCATCACCACTATTACCACTACCAGGTCCACCACAACTACTGCAGTCACTACCATGACTGACTACTACCACTACTGCTACTCCACCACAACTACTACTACCACTAATAGCACTACTGGTACTATAATACTACTGGTACTATAGTATCAGTAGAGGTTTTAATATACTACTAGTATAATGAAGAAAAAGTTCAGTAAACTTTGAGTTGGGCTAATTTGCTGTGTTAACTAAGGTTAAGACATTAACTCACACTTATCACAACTTTGTTCAGCTTAACATTACTGTTCAAATTTATGCATGAAGTAAAGTTCACCCAAAGTGCAATCTTAAGTTTGTCCAACTTAACATTACTGTTCAGACCTACTAGATTGAAAGCATACATCAAGATCTGGGGATATTTGTCTCCTCACAATAAAACATTTTGGGTTTTAAATCCATAATAATTTAAGTTTAATTAATTTAAGCACATGAGTAGATCAAGTTAGGAGTACATCTGAATAGTAATGATAAATCTGAAGAACTTAAGGTACCACATTGAGTTTACTTCTAAGCCTAAACTGACACAACTAATTATTCCAAAGTTTAGTAAAGTCAATAGGCTTTGCAGCTGGTTTACTTTTTGAGGTTTTCTTAACTTCTTTTTTTAGTGCCACCATCATCACAACTGCCACTAATACTACTACCACTGCTGCCACGACCATTGCCATCATTACCTATACCAACACCACTATCATTACTACCACTACTCCTGCTACTACTGCTACTAGAACAGGAAGTTGTGTCAGCTGAACTACTGTATATTGGATGACTTTAGAGGAATGACGCATGGTAATTGTACCGACTATTCATGTCTTTATCATCTTAATCTGTGCCATTACTCTCTGATCACACATTCATTTTACAGTTATTATATGGGAAGTGCACAACCAATTATGATTACGTACTTGCTCTTTCATTAAGCAAGATCCAAGAAAAAGTGAAAATGAGGTAATAATGGCAGAGAAAATGGTGTTGTAGTCGGTGGCAAAACTATAAAAGCATAAAACATCTTAGCTCTCTGGAAGCTAAGATTTAATCTCAGTGGCAGTAAGTACTTTGTACAACAACAGAACCATGGGACATAGTTACCCTGAAAAGAGTTTCAGCAGCATAAACAGTGGACCTTTACATCAAATATGTATCACAGCCCGCTTTAAATATAGATGGAGAAAAGTGAATCATGGTAATATAACTCTAAACTTCTACAAAGAGGACTTGAGGAATAAGAACTACACAGAGGACTTGAGGAATAAGAACTACACAAGAGTAATTAAACAGTTTTAATGACTTGGTCATAGTTCGTTTTAATAATTCCCAAAAATGAATAGTGAGCCTACAGATTGTTTTAGTTAATAACCCAATTCGCAAGACAAGTGGTTCAGAAACACAAAGCCCATTGCTTTGGCACTGCATATTTGAGTGCTTGAACCTTGTATTGATGTTGCAGAGAGTTGCTTTCTGGCTCTTACAATCTTTGCTGCTTGACACAACATGTTTTTATTTTGTTTTTTTTTTCTTCCACAACCATCTGGCAGCCCACAGAAATTTTCATGCCACCCCCTTGAGGGTCCCGATCCCCAGGTTGAGAAGCACTGATATACACAAACATATATATATATGCTGGAAACATTGTTAGAGAAGAATAGCAGTCAGTAACAACAGCATTATTTAATAATGTATGAAAAAGAAAGAATATCTGTTATATTTTTTTGTGGAACACTGTGTGATCCTCACAGAGAGAGACACAAAAGAATTCCCTGCTCAAAAATGATACAATAACTTACAATTCCCATCATACTTCAAAGGTTTACAGACAAAAAAAAATGGAACATTAATGAAAATATAAGAGAAGTAACAGTCGAAGCAACATTTTAGAGGGAGTCTGTTGCACCTCCTCTTCAAGTCGTTATGCTTCAGTGTGCCACAATACGGTGACTTGAGAGGATCAAAATGTTTGGCTGGGAGAGCGGCAGACTTTTGAACTGTAATGCTCCTAAAGCCCAGGGAGGCATTAGCATTGTCTGCCTGTGGCACAGTTACTGCCTCCTTAGCTGCTCATAAAAGCGTGAATGCAAAAAGAAACACAACTTCTGAGGGGCACTGGAATACTGTAAAAAAAAAAGAATTTATGGGATCTGGGGCTTTTTAAGGGACTCCTCTAACAAATTAGAGCTGTTGTGAGGAAGCAGTGGGGAAACTAAGAACCCACCCATGGACAAGGGAAATGCTTTGCAATTCTCTGATCAGGTTTTTACAATCTCTGGTTATTAGGCTTGTTAAGTGTTTGCGCACAGCGGTACACACAGAGGTGCCACTAAACAGGAAAATATGCAAACAATAGTATAATAACTTTATTTGAACAGTGCCTTTTCAAGAAAATGTAACAGCTGATATTCAAACATGCAGAAATCACAACCATAAAAAAAAACAAAGCAGCTGAAGTCCAACAGATGAAAGCCAGTTGAAGAAAAGATTTAAAAGATGACACTGGCTTGATTGGCTTAATGTCCTTGGGCAGGCTGTTTCAAAGCTTTGGTCACCCCGGTGTGTTCAGGCATACAGAGATAAAGATCCAGGAGGAGGCAGGGTGCCAGTCATTGTCAGTTGAAGCACATGCAGGTATGTGGCAGAGATCCAAAGGAGCAAAAACCCTTCCAGCGGTGCAGCTTAGGGAATTCAGAGTGTTTTTTTTTTCTTAATGCAAATGAATTCTGACAGGTATAAGCTGCAGTATGCAATAATAATAAATAATAATATACAATATAGGATGCACCTACATCACCTCAGTGTGAAACACACACTACACATGGTCAGCAACATAATCGGCTTGTGTATGAGCAATTGTTTTCCAATTCAGAGGCCAAAACTTGGGACAGGAGTGTGTGGAGCATTGCATCCTTCTTACATTGTGCATTCAGTCAATTTAAACCTTGTCCTTGTTCGATGGTGACCTTTCAATGCACCCTCACAATGACAGCTGTCCATGGCGTGACCTAAATGCATCCAAAAGAATGATAAAAGGTTCCACGTACCCAAAGCCTTCTTCGTTGCTGGGTTCTTTTCAGAAGGAGGATAATTGCCAGGACTTTCTTCTGTCTTAAACTGAAATACATAATTCATAAAGGCTGGGATCATAGTTTTGACTTTCAAATGTTCCTGCGGTGTCCTGCTACCTGGCAGATAGTGACATGACTCTGTGCTACTGTTTTCTGCTGCACTGTTCTCAGTGCTCCACCTTATCCGACATAGATCTAGGATTTTTTAAGCAATGCTTGATATTGCAAAGACACTATATAAAGCAATTAATCTCTATAAAACATGACATCCAGTGGAAATTTAACCAATCTGCCAAGCACCGGTAAATGCTATGTCAGACCTGCTTTTTCCACATAGTGGCAACTTCGTTGGGCGCCCATTCAGAGCTGAATATGTAAATTATGTGCTCAGTGCTAAACAAGCCGGAAAGCTACAGATTTAGTGAGCGAGGCAGCCTGCGTCTTTGTGGCTTTGTGTCTGAATTGAGGAAGCATCTTCAGACTAGAGCTTGAAACTGCTAGGAGGTCCCCTCCTGTGAGGATCTCAGGTTGCACTCACAGAGGTTTATCAGTATAAAACGAAAAAGTATCCTGGTACTGTAGTACCAGTAGGAATATTACTATTACACCAGTAGTAAAGTTTATCAGACTTAACATCACTATTCACATCTGCTCATGTACTTAAGTTTACTCAAAATGTTACCTTTGGTTTGCCCAAACTCAATATTACTATTGACACCTACTCATGCACTTAAGTTCATTCAAAAGGATATCTTAAGTTTGTCATCCTTAACATCACAGATCTGCTCATGTACTGAAATTAAGAAAACTTAAATTTAATGAATAAAAAAAATGAATGTGGGGATATTTGTCTCCTCAAGATATAAAAACATTGTGGGTTTGTATCAAATTTAATAATTTAATTTTACTAGTTAGAACTTAAGCACATAAGTAGATCAGAATAGTAATGTGAAGTTTTAATGTGTGTGGTACAATATGTTCTAATCAGTTCTAATGTATAGTTATGCAGCATAAAGACGCTGAAATCAGAAAGATATAAAATGATGGTTCATGGTGAGATGGTTTGACACTCAAAACTCAAACCACAGAACCAATATATCTCTTCTCAAATGTATGCTGAAACCACCTGCTGCATGCAGTTTACCCTAAATTCAGCACCCAGCATGCTTTTTCCAGCTGAAACTCTCTCAGCAAAGACCAGAAACAAAAACGATGATTGATGGATAACCATTTGCACATATGAAATGCTACAATTTAGATATGCCTCTTCTTTTAAATGGTAGGCACTTAACTTGCAGGCAAGACGAGCATTTAGTTGGTGGCCGAAGGGTCAAAAGAGCCCTGATTAGTTTTTAAGGAGCGATCATGAACTGAAAGAAGAATCGGCACTGTGGTGTTTTAACTTCTCCACACTGTTACACGAGCCCCAACTTAACATCACTCATTCCCACCCAAACTATGTATCTTTTAGAACATTTGGAAAAGAAATTGAAACGTCTATTTTGTATGTTTGTTAGTCTGACCAGATGTTATCAATTTACATATTTGGCTGTCTCCACTGTCAACAGACTACTCGGTGGTGGAATTAATAAGTTCCTAATGCTGGAAGGAATGAAGAGATGCTGAAAGCATTCCTAATGAGGTAGTTGTACCTTGCGACTACATGGATGGCCGGTGAATATCAATGGCACCTTTTGTTCACAGAATCTGATGAGAAGAGTGTTTTGGGTCAGTGACTTTGATGACTCTGATATTTATGCGTCTTCCAACATCGCATGTTCCTCTGAGAGCTGGACTGAATGTTCAAAATTTAAGGCAGCCTGTCAAAAAAACTCTTATCTTCTGTCTGTTTTCTATCTTCTTTCCTTTTTTTCCTTTTTCTATCAAATATATCCACAGACGGGCGTAAAATACGAGACACACACTCACACACACACGCTCTCTGCACGAGGCCAGATTTATGCCCTGACAATTTGACAGAATCCACTGAAACGGTTAGGACTTAATATCGGTTAATTAATTCATTGGACCTGGGCAGGGAGCTGTGAGCAGAGCTGAGGTGGAGATGGGGGTGGAGGTGGGGTGTGTGAGGAGAGTGATGGGGTGGTGGCGGCGGTGGGGTGGTGGTGTGGTAGCAGCGCGGCGGCGGCGGCAGCAGCAGGGGTTGGTGAAGGGTTTAAACTGAAAGGGGAATGAGGGGAGTAATCCACTGAGTGCCTATAATGTAATGAGTCAGCCTCGCTTAATGGAGTCCATTTGAGGAGGAAGGAGGTATGGCGAGAAGGAAGGTGGTGGTTCTGGAGCTGGGGGAAAAAAAAGGCTGGGTTGGAGGACTGAAGGGTGATTTTCTCAAAGTCCTGCTCCTTATATTAACACTAAACCAGTCAAACATGCTTTCAGCAGCTGCTTTATATGAATGCATGACTACAACTTGGTGCAATTTGCTGAATGTTGCACTGAATTAGGGAAGTGTGTTACAGTAAAGCTCGAGGCTACAAATAACACTATTTTTATCTAAAACAGAACTGGTGTTAAAGCTCTCAGAGTGGCTTTATCTTAGCCCCGTGGTTCAGGATAATTCCTGAACTGCCAAGCTGCGTTAGCCCAGATTGTTTCCATTTGACTTTGAAATCTGTGCGCACACACACACACACACACACAAACACACACTATTCCCCCTTCCCAACCAGCATATATCTGCATTTCATTGACACAGACAGGCCTGTTTTAAGAAAATCCCGTCCTAAATTCTTTTATGTTCCCTCAAATTTGATTTATTCAATCAGAATGACTTTATAGGATACGTTTAATGAATGTACAAGGATATTGGGGACACATTCTTCTGGTTTGCTTGTACTGAAAACTCTTATTTCTAAATCCTCTCTGTTGACTTGTCTTCTATTACTTTGCATTTCTGGGACATAATTTAGTGTTGGAGTCTATCTGGGATCACTCTCAGGGTATCACTTGTTTCCTGTTTGCATGTTTCCTTCTCCTTTCACTTCAACTTAAAGGACCTGAGTGTAGGATTTAGTGGCATCTAGCAGTGAGCTTGTACAATGTAAACACGTTGTCTCACTCTCCCCTTCAAAGTCTAGGAGAATCTACGAAACCTGCGTAAAATGTGAAAGTCTGTAAGACAGTGTTAGTAGAATCATGTTGGTTCAACTTTGTGGACTCATTCTAATGAAACAAAAAATGCATTTTAAAAAAAATCTTTTTTAGGTGATTATACACTAATGACATACTCATTAATATTATATTTTATTTCTGACATATTCTGCATTAAATGCCTGTAAATATTACACTGTGGACCTTTAAAGGGCCTGTTCACCAAATTAAAAGGAACATTTTCTCAAAATCCTTGTTAAAGCTACTACAAGGAGTTTTTAACTGGCTATGAAACCATATCAATTTAATTCTGATGCCTCTATATGGCCAGCATAAGCAAAGAAAACCATCAGTGAAGCAGGAGATTTATATTACCATCATTTTATTTTTGACATTGTATTACGTGGTTATGGTGGAGGAATCACAAGCCCTTTTGTCCACAGGGGTCTCCTCCTTTCGAAATATGAAAGTTCCTTTTAGTAGCTTTAATTAAACACCACTCCTTCATGACTTCATCATGTTCGTGCCCCTTCAAATAAAGTGGTGAGCTGCATGACCCCTCCTACTGTGTTACTGTATTATTTGTTTCCTGTTTGCATGTTTCCCTTTTCTTTTACTGCAACTTAAAGGGCCACATCACCAAATTGTAAGCAGCATTTTCTCAAAATCTTGGTTAACTAGAACATTGTGTCTGACAGGAAGTGTTGCTGAACTTTTTGAATGGAATTTTTCAATACTTTTCCGGGGGGTGGTGGGGTGGGGTGGACCCCGTTTGTTTTGTTCTTGTGACTAGTGAATTGACTCATGAATGACTCATGTAGCTGTAGCGTTTAGAGAACATTTTAGATCCGAGATGAAAATGACAGAAATGCAGGCAGTTACAGAGGTGTCCGCTACTTCAGCACCACGGACAGCACCATGGATCTACCAATACACAGCACAGGACAGATATTTCAGAGCCATGGCCCTGCTTTCTCTGCTGCTATAGGATGGAGAGGGGTAGGTGGAAGCATTTTGGTCATTTGGCTAACACCCCTCAAGTCGCCTACTGGTGACAGCACAACAGAGGATAAAGAAAGATATCTCAAAATCTTGGTACTTGACACCAAAACTGTCTGCATGGCTTTATTATCTGCAGGGATATGTAGAAAAATATGTACCTTTGTAAATCAGATGAACTGATCTTTAAAAAAAAGTGGATGTCCTTTGTATTATGTCAAGATTTCACTCTCAAAATCTGGTTAGCATCACTGGTTAAGGTTAAAAATAAAATGTCACAGACGTGCATGAAAGACGCTGGAGTTGTGACACTTGCTCTGCTTCCAACGCCTCCTCAAGAGTCAGGGGTTGTATTATTCATGTCTTCCGTGTTGGTGTCATATCGGTAGCTCCTGCTGTTGTGTTGTGTGTTTCTTGTCGCCTGTGTGTGCTGATCTGATGATCCGTCGCTCTGCCAGGCTGTGGTGTTTAATCCAGGTCAGCTGCCATCTTACCCTGCTGTTTTCACGGCCTGTTAGAAATCTCTTAATTGGCCTCCTTTTTAAGGTGAATAAGTGTGTGATTTAAAGTTAGGGAGACAGGGTGTCACGAGAGTCTCATCTGTTTGTTTGGCGCCGTTTAAAGGTTTGGGGGAGGGCGCACAAGACCAGACACACAGCCAGATGTGACGAGTGCTCCTGGCTGTGACACAGCAGACAGAGTACGTGACATGGCACCGGAGAGGGGCCTGTTTGTTCTAGCTCTTGTACCAAAGGTTGAGCATGAAAACCTCTGTGGTTTTGTCACAAGTAACGTGATTTGTGTGTCATTCATACATGCATGCCTCCCCAAACATGCGTCTTCTCATTCTTCTGACAGTCACAGTGCATTGCAACACAAGTCGTGGGCAGGCGGCGTGCTCATACTGCACGAAATGCCTCACATATCTGTAAAAAGCAGTTGTCGCAGATGCTTCGCAGCACACACTTTGGAGGGCCTTTGCAGCAAATGGGTTTTGGGAAGCTGGAGGCTCAGGTGGTCACCATGTGAGGATGATTACAGAGGGCCAGCAGTGAGCTGCCAAACTAACTGTGCTGAAAGCTTGGAGTCACACAGGCACAATGAAATGTTGTGTAACAAATTAACTGCATTGGAAAAATCAAATGTAATTTGAATTGTATGTAATGTTTATTTGAAAAGTAAACAGCTGTGGCTGCAGCTTTTTTGTTTTTGTTTTTAATCCAGTAATTAATCATTGTTAATCTTAAAAGGTCAGTCCACCAAAATAATATTGAACAGCAACAGCTGGGACTATAGTCGACCAAAGAAATGGCACCAATGAAATATAAAATAAGCATTTATTAAGACCACATCTTTTGTATTTCTGGATTATTATGGGACATCGTTTCTCAGACATTTTGCAGTTTAGCTTTTCAAATGCATTCTGCCATTAGTTTGTACCACAAATGGGATTTGTCTGCCCTCAGTGAATTGGGGTGAAAAGCACAAAACCTTTTTGGTGACTTGGCTTGAATGTATCCTTGAAATGTGAAAAATTAGATGAAAATCCAGTGGAAAAACACACAAAAATCAAACAAACAATCAGCTACAATTATATGCAGAAATTGGGGTGACAATCTGATTGGGAAAATGCCCTTGACAACGCAAGCATTAAGAATTCTGCAGTTTAACTGACATACCACAGCAATCACCAATTTTCTGAGCTTTGCTCACTGCAAGAGAACATGTGCATTATATATTATAACTGTGTTATTATTGATCAGCATCTTCTTGTAGAAGGAAACAATAGGAACCAGCATCTCAATCAATCAATCAATCAATCAACTTTATTTATATAGCACATTTTATAAACCACAGGGGTAGCCAAAGTGCTGTACATTGGGACAAAATAATAAACAAACGCACGCTTCACACTCACGGCTCACAAAACTAAGGTCAAACTGTCAAGTGGGGCAGTGATGATAAAATATGGATCAAGAGTATATTACTACATATTTCAGTGCACTCTTTAGCTGTAATACAAGAAAGACTGTAACCAGGCAGCTGCCATTTTGGCTCCGGTTTCGGATGGAGACTCCCGAAACACAGATCAAACTGAAACTTGGCTGTGCTGATCAAATATTGATCAAGGTTATGTTAGCACATCGCCTAATTCTGGCTTGAAATGTTGGTAGAAATATAGTTTAAGTGCAGAGTTTAACTGTAATCCGAGATTTATTGACCAGGTGGCCACCATTTTGACTGGTTTAGGTTAGACTAAACGGAAACTCATAAACTTTCAAACTAGGCCGTGTCGATCAAATATCGCTGAAGATTCTGTTTCTGCATTGCTTAATTCTACCAGAAAATGTTTTCAGACACATAATTTAGTGCGCTGTTTTGATTTAGTGTACTGTACCGACTCACAAAACTCAGATCAAATTGTGAAACTAGGCAGTGCTGATCAAATCTGAATCAAGATCCTGTTACTGCATTGACTGTGTCTCACCTAAAATGTTTGAGAAAGATATTATTGTGCACAGTTTAACCATAATATGAGAAAGTTACTCACTAGGCACATTGAAAACAAGCTCAGATAAGAGTGGGAGTGTGACTATATCTTAACATAACAAATAGTTATTTGATGACATCTAGTTGAGTCTGAATGTTGTATTTGGCTCTTTTAAACAGTCTGTTTTTGGTGTATCTGAAGGACACAGTTTGCTGAGAATTTGTAAAGCTAATATTTTTTTTCTGTCCCTCTCCTTTTGTTCCCTCTTCTCCTTTCTGTATTTTCTCGACAATCCTGCCCATGTGTCATCCACCCCGACATCCCATTCTCCTTCTGTCTTCTCCTCTATTCTCTCTAACAGGTCCCCCACCAGTTGGGTGCGCTGACCTTCTACCGCTATGAACAGCCCATCGTAGACTACTGCCAGGCCCATCAACCCCTGCGGCTCAACATGGGCTATGAGGGACCCCCACAGGGCCTGGAGGGCCTGGAGGACCTGGGGCCGTGTGATAGGGGCACTATACAGACAGTGGCGCTGCCTGCGGTGCCGACGGCTGCCAGCATAGGCGCCCCTGTGCCAGGGCCTCGCTCTCCTCCACCACCCCTCAGACCACCGACTGAAGGTCCCAGCAGTGTACCTTATCCTACCGTCGAGCGCACCGGCACACTCAAATTTGGACGCTAGCAGGCCGAGCCCGGTTGTCAGAAGTGGGGCGAGGGCCTCAGATTCACCGTGACATTGAAATGAAGGGGCAGGCGAGCTGGTTATTCAGTGGGGCCTTGTTTTCAGAACATGAGTATGTGAACTAGAGGACAAAAATTTTCTAATTCTGCCTGGAGGGATTTGGCATCTGAAACACACAGTCTCACCAATATACAGTAGATGGAGAGACATCCACGCAGATCATTTTGATTTCTTTTTTTTTCCAAAGCACCTCATAGAAAACTCCTTACTACTGAATCATGGGAGATAATCCGGCATAAGACAAAAAGTATTACCTTGTTTCCAAATCTGGTTTTTGCCATATCTCATGACAACATCATGGGGCACCTGTTCACAGCATAACAACAGTCCACTTGAGTCAGGAGTGAAAGGGAAAGTGCAATAAACACAAGTTCTCGATCACAAAAAGTAGATAAAAGAGATGGAGCTGGACATCATGTGAAGAGCAAGGGGCTTCTTACTGTGATTATTATTATTAAAATATATAGTCTGTAGATGTTAACAAAAGCGAATCCATATCATATCATAAAGATGAGTCATCTCAAGTAATTACATCAAATTTCTCTTTTGTTTTACTTTCTTTTGTTTCTTTTGATGTGGGATCTCTCACTGGATTCCATTAATGTGCATGTCAAACCAAAGAGTTATATTTTTGTTCTTTTTAATGCACATGAGCTGCTTTAGCTGAGGGCATTCTTAAAATGCCAGTTGGTCTACTAAACTAGCCTCTGCCAACTCTCATTTACAATTACAACCAAATCCCCATGGCGGTGTCAGATGAACTGGGCTTGTCTTTACAGATTAGCAAAGTAACCATGCGATACGTACAAGGGGAAACAGTGAACCTGAAAATTTTTTATCATAATGGTGTGTTTTACCTGGTCCCCCCCAACATCAGTTCATGATCTCGGACAACACAGAAACACTTAAGAGAATAAATTATGGTATGTTCCATGAATTTCTTAAGCATACATGGGCCCTTTCCACAGCAGAATGGCAGGTCTTTGTATATGATTATATCCCAGCTGAATGACTCACTATGCTTTAAAGAGATAATCATGGGGAATTTATGTGGTAAAATAAGTACATTTGAATGCAAAGTATTGTACATATTCTTAAAAAAGGTCCACTTTACTGAAGGTCGAACCACTCTCACTGCCCCGACCAGTCATTTGAAACATTGTTGACTCAATGTTTGACTTTCATCACACTGGACAATTTGAAGAGCACCATCTTGCTGGGTTGGCAAAGCTCTGGCCATGTGCTCCCGTCTCCGCTCCACCACAGAGAACAGCAGTGCCTAGTGGGGGCATGTTGAACCAGCACGTCGACTTCTCTTTGACCTGCGTATGAACCCATCGGGCTGGACTGGGAATATTGCCTGACATCTCCTTTTGTTTTGCCAGAAAGTGTGTCTGCAGAGTGGGACATTATTGCGCTCTGTAAACCTTTGGCCACCGTGTCAGGCACTGCTACTCAATGACTCAGGAGGTGATAAGAACTTCAGATACGGCTGTGATGGCCTCTCAAATATCATCTCTGGCTTGATCCAAGCAGTGCACCGGGGCTGTTTTCTACATGTCAGCGGTCATACTATCGGGAGCTGTGGAAACTGTGCTTGGTCCTCCCACAGCGCAACTGGTTGATTGACAGATGAAACTGCGAGGGGCCAAAATATCCCACGAAAGTGGGTATATCTTCAAGATAAGAGAAAAATAGGGAATTATTTTGTTTTATTTTGTTCTTTTGTCATTTTGGCTTGGAGCATAAGAGACAGTTTTTGAGGTGTTCAAAGATGATGTCAAGAAATTCTATAAGACTGATCAAAGGACAAAAATCGAATAGAACTTATTTATCGTGTAAATAGTGAATCTTTAAAGATGAAAAAAAGTATGAACTCAACTTCTTCTGAAACACAAACTGCTTGTGAACAGAAGAGGAGCCTTATTCACTTTCCAGTGGGAATCTGTTACCAAGATGACTCGGTGAAGAGGTTCCTACTGAAACGCTCCTGTTGTTTCAATGATAAATATTTTTCTATCTTGCTCCCGTCACTATTCTACCATTAAACACCAATTATGTTACTGGGGTTATTTCTCAAAATCCAATCATTTTACTGAACCACACGAAGAAGGGAAGATTGGGAGCCCTGTTATTGTGATGCACTCCGAGCGTCAAACCTCATAGAGATCCATATTTTCTGTTCTGACTTCATCTTGCAGGAGGTGGCTGTATGACATGTTGTTAGGTACATCCCGATTCCACTCCTCTCGTTTAAGAATTTCAACACTATCTGCCATTTCAAGGTCTACTCGGGGAGAAGAAGTGTGCTATTCTTTATACCAAGAGTTTAACTTGTGAAGGATGTTTCTTTTTGATGTGCCATTATTTTGTTAAATGTTTTACCAAAAACCAGCCCCAAAACAACAAGTGACCCAAAAGTCTTCATGGTCTCATGAATAAGAAGGGTTCAAGTCCCCTTCGTGTACAGGACAATGCATAAAAAGCAGTTGATTCGCTCAGTACGGTTGCTTAATAGTGCTGGTGGAGTTTACTTTGTAATAGCAGCTGTGCCAATGTCTTTATAATGGGAGCTCTCTCAATTCTATCCATGTATTGTCTTGCCTTGCTCTATATCACCCCTGCTAACTCCTTGGCCTGAATTTCATGTCTGCCTCTTGGTGACTCGGGTGAACCTGTTTAATGATGTTCTATTTCTGTCCGCATGCCGATATTTTGGGAAAGTATGCCCAGTTAGGGAGGAGCGCTGAACCGGAGACAAACAGTATGGGAAATATTTCCTGTCTGGAGTGCCCTAGAACCAGCAGCACGTGTCATGGACAACTTTTTTTAAGGCAACTTGTTTGCTGACCCATTCCAGCCCCTGTCTCGCCTAAGGTAGAATTCCCTGGCACTTTATAGGCCGTTAAACGGAGAAAGAGGCTTGTTTTGGGCACCCACTCCAGGGACAGACTTTCCCTTTAATAGTCTCCTGCTGAAGCCCAGTACCCCACATGTAGTAATTACTTCAGTTTTCAGAGGAGTGATAATGGTTCAATCCAGTCTAAACACAATGATCAAAGCTACTTCATGTGTAATTAGGAAATGCTAATAAAATCTTTGTATGTTCACAGTTAAATCAACTACTAATAAGCGATTGATTAATCATGACTACCTCCCTGATAAAAATCAAGATATGTTCAGCGGAATGCTCGAATCCTGCTGCCAGTAATTATTTAGTCTTTTGTCCATTTTCTTTTGCCATCAGAGAGCTGGAAGCACAGGCGCTGCATGCTAATGATGCATGTTTGAGCTGAACTCCAGGACCGTCTGCGCTCGCCCCGCAAACGCCAACAGGCTTTATTTTCTCTGCTGCTTTGTTTGTTTATGGTTTTGTACACCCCGAGCTCCCCCACCCCTCTTCACTCTTTGAGTTTGGGCTCAAGTCCCCACTGGGAACATCTCTCTCTCTCTCTTGCTTTTTTTTTTTTTGTTCCTCTTTATTTTGTTTGCTTCGGGTGGGGTGAATAAAGGTCTGAAGAATTGCAGTGAAAACTTTCATTTTTAAGTGTTAATGCACAGAGGAAAAGCTAAATGCAAATCTCCAAGGGGTGGGGGGGTGGGGGTTGCAGAGGAGACGGGGAGGGGTAGACAGAGATGCTGTACAATAGGGAGGATATAGAGGGACAAATGGGTAAGTGCAAGGACATTTTATTCTGTTACAATGAAAGCTTTCTGATGTTTCTGAATGTCCCAGTCAGCTTTATTGCCACTGTAAGGAATGACACAAACCGCTTCAGCCAAGCTTAGACACACACAAGTGACACACATGAGTACTCTGTAGAGTTACATATGGCAAATACAGACAAAACAAATCAACTTGCATCTTCTAAACTGTATGTATTATGCATCCTCACATGTAAAGATGCATTACACAGAAATCACACAGAATCTCACACAAATGCATTATTTTAAGTTTAATTTACACTAGAGCTGTCCCCAGAAATGTCCCTCTTTTGTACCGTGTGTTAAAAAACAGACCAATAAATGAATATTTCATGTGCCAAGAAAGACTGGGCAGCAGAGCTTCCCGGTTGGCTACTTATTTAGTTAATAACAAATTTTATTGGTCGGCCTTCACCATAGTTTACTACAGTACAAGAATTACCATGGTCAAAATACATGAGACCAGAATGCTCCCCCTTTTATATTTCACATATAAGTTTCCATGAAATGGTTAGCGGAGGTCTTATTGGTTGTGTGTTTCGTGTACAATAGGCAATTAAGGAGGAACTTGTCGCAGACATTAATTGGCATTTAAAGGAGACAATAGCACTCTGCCTTACGCCCCCCAGCCATGCAGCTAAAGTGGCCCTTGCAGGTAAGAAGGAGCAGTCATATTAGCAGACTGTTCCCAATGAATATGGCCAGAGCGGGACTAAGACAGCTTTCGACTAATGTTTGATGACAGCGAATAAGCTACAGTACCAAGGTGGTTTTCTTGGTGGGTTTGGATCCCAGCATTCCGGGGCTGAGTTACGGCTAACCGTGCTGACGGCAGGTGGCGATTAGCTAACTTACTTTAGCAACAAGTAAAGCTACCTTTCTATCAGGAGACTCTGAATCAACCTTGGTACTGTATTCCCTGTCACAAGAGTTCTCAGAGGCTGTGTTCATCCTGTTGACTGGTCATGTTTACTGGGTGGCTGTTGAGCCCAGTTCTGTTGCCTGCTAATGGTAGCTGCCACGGCTAGCTACTTAAGCAACAAAGCTATCTGTCTATCAAGCTCCAAACTCTATAATTAAATCACTGAGATTTGAAGCTGAGCAGCCAGAGGGCATCAGAGGGTAAAACAGAAAATATTTTCTCCATAAAATGTGATCCAGTTTCACCCAAATAAAGTTAATAAAGTTATGAAGTTCTGTTTTGTTTTTTTTACAGTGAGGCTCAGCCTCTAAAAACACTCGAGTCCACTCCAGTGAAGGGATGTATTCTCCTTCTATGCACAGGCAGTGTCATGAGTGAGAAAACCTTTTCATTGGAAGCAAATTTAGTAATGCAGGATGAGCCGTCAACAGTTTTTAATCATTTTCTAGGAAAAGATGCTGAAATACCATTAAAATTACCTGAGAATACATACAAAACAACTCTTTTTTTCATAGCTGAGCCAGATACTGACATATGAGTGAAATATTGCACAATACATAGGTGATAAAAACGCTTAAAACATTGATTTTGACTTCATAGGAAGTTTAACTGCAGAGCAATCAGGCATAAATACATATACACGGATCAAAAAATCTACAAACACGTGCGACACACATGCCTTGATAAATGATAATAAAGTACTCCTGCTTTTGACGCGCCCATCCATTTCAGTTCACCCAAGGCCATCCGCGACGGTTCAGTAGGTTCTAATCCATTACCTGATAAATAGATTTGAAAAATGAATTCCAAGCCAGACGTGGAGTTGCAGCTTTTCTTCCTCTGCCATACATCTGTGTCTTACCCGCAGGCAGAGCTGGGGCATACCCATACAACAAACAGTCATGACTCCAGACAGTCAGCACGTATCCACACAGATAGGGGGGGGGGGACTAAGCAGCAAAAAAAAACAAAAAAAACAAGCTAATGCTCCCCATCTGCCACTTCCAGATTCCGGATTTGAGTTTCTATTTTTGTGTCATTAGTGTGTGCGCAGACTGCAAAGTGGTAAGAATTAATAACTTTGTCAAGCAAGGCATAAAGACAGACTGGAAGCATTGCTAGTGAGTTAGCTACCCCGCATGTACCCAGATGGCCTGTGTGTGTGTGTGTGTGTGTGCGTGTGTGTGTATCTATAGCAGCACCTACTCCTCTACCTCCTCTGAACCAACGTCACCATTACTGATGTTCAGGCCAGCCCGGTCCCCATTGATTGTTATTGTTCCATGCTGTTTCACATTAGCAGGAAGTCTTTAACCTCTGACCGGCATTGTCCTGACTCTGTTTTTCTGCCATTGCTCATGTCAGAGGGGACACAGAAAGGGAAGGCATGATCATTAACCTCTGTCAGGGAAACACACTTTTTCGTTTGTCTGACAAAGCCCGTTTACGCCCCTAATTGGATTTAATGCGAGCACTGAGGAAAGGAAGGTTTTTATTTAAATGGCCTGCATTGTACTTCTGCAGTTGGCTTGAGCGTGCGGCGATGGAGAAAGCAGAGAGAAACTGATAGAAAGCAATATCAGAATCAGTCTTTGTTTGCTTGCAGGCTCAAATCAAATTGCTGCCTCTTAAACCCGTTTCCATATAAACCAGGGGATCCCCGCTGTCTCCTTCTCATTCATTTCCTGCAGAGAGCATTGATTTCTGTAGGGTGTAAATATGCGCTGCATTGTTTTCTTTGGTAGTTGGTTTGTTGTTGATTTTTTTTCTTTTTTTCTTATTTGGATTTTGGTTCTTTTTACTGTATTCAGACCTAAAGCATTTTTGTGGAGACCTGGTCCAAGCGCAAAAATATGGCTCTTCTTTGAGTATATTATTGTCAGAAAATGTTTTGTAAAAATTTTGATGATGATATCAGAAATAAACATCTAAAGATGGGAGCTGTGATGTCTTGTTTACCTGAATATACTGTATTGTAACTTGCATGAAAGGAGAAGGGTACAGATTTTACACATCAACGTTATGGACAGTACTAGTACAATGAATTCTTCACTTACGATGGACATTTTTAATCTTCTGTACCTCTCAAGGAGCAAGAGTCAGACATTTTGGCTTCATTTAACATGCAACATATCTGAACCATGTGCAACATTACACTTCCGCTGTAATCAGTGAAAATAAGTATCCAACTATCCACTATTCTTCAAAAGGAAAAATGGGCCATTCTTTTATTTATATTTTTTACACAAGATGCATTTGGCTGTTTTACAAAATAATACGTAGGTCATCATGTGTCTTCTTTTAATTAAACTTCAGATGTACAGGAATTGTTTTCATTGTTTATACTGACAGGTTTTGAGAGTTTCTATTATTAATCATTTACTGTCACCCGTGTCCTTTTATAGTAGTTGACAAGAGAGATTGAAATAGCAGACTGAATGACGGAGAAATTATGAAAGTGACATGTAGTCTTTAGATGATAATCTATTCATATAACACAAATTTGAAGTAAAGTTCAACAGAGCTGTAAAAATAAAAAAAAACATACAGGAATTTAGTGGCAGCAACTAATATTTTCTCATTAACATAACATATATATAAGTTTTATTTATTCAAGTTGATTAAGAACTTTTAAAAATGTTCTTGTAACTTTAAGACCTTAAAATGATAGCTTGATTAAATGTACTGTACAGAGTTCAATCCTCTCATTAAATTCAGTTTCTATAGAAACATGATCAACATATTAGCAGACTTCCCAGCATGCATTGTGTGAGCGTTCTGTTTTATAGTTTAAAGAAAACATATATGATGGAAACTTGCTGTGTTTCTCTAATACACTTTAAGATAAGCCATGGTTGCTTGTTTTCGCAGTAATGAAAACACTGTGAACCGTGATGAAGGTTAGTACTGAATTAAGTCCCTACCACCTTACACTTACAGTTTGATACATTCACTTGGAGCGGTTTCACATAATGGCTCCAAGAGGAGCAGCTGGCGCTGTGAGTTTGTGTGAAATGAGGAAAAAGACTGTTTAAACTGAGCAATGTAAAAAGAAATCACATTTTTTTTGCAGTTTTTGTCAGTATGACTCAAGAGTTGTTGGTTCAACTCAACATCCCAAGCTTATTTAACATGTTTTTTCATGTACAACTGAATTCATATCAAGAGTGTTTGACGAGAAAAGTTTACATGTTTTGAATCGCTAAAAAATTACCTGAACTTGTACTTTCAAATTCAGTCAGTGTAAAATTTTAAGGCAGCCCAGACACTAACCTTTTAAAGTTTTTTTTTTTCCTTTTTAAGTTTTCCAAAAACTGACAACACAATCCCAAAATGAAAGGTCGCTTTCTTCTTCTTTGCCTTGAACTTACAGTTTTAACCAGTAAAAAGATAGTTAGTGTTTAATGTAGCCAAAGCATAAGGAAATAACCAGTAATGATGTCACTGAGGTTGGGCTTGGACATGACAAATATGAACGGGAGTCCTGCATTATATATGTTACCGGATGGGTCTACCAGAATGATGCTATCAAGTAGCATTTTGGTGTAAGTTCTATTTATTATCCTCTGCTGCATTGTTTTAAAATCATCTTTTGCACTTCATGAAAATACAGTATTAGATTTATGTGTGCTTCTTTAAGAAATATTCATGATATTGTCATTCACTGTAATCAAACTAATGTGGAAGAGTCAAAACAATGCAATCATGTCACGGGTACTGGCAAAACGTTTTTTCGTTCATTTTAGGGGATTGCCGTACAACGCGCCTTAAACACCTTCAAAGCCAGCGACAAAGAAAAATTTCCAGAAAGAATTGCCTTACCTGAACTCCTGTGAGGTCAGCTATGGCTCTCTACAGCTGCTCCACTCCCTCCCCATAGCATCGCCCACTCAACTGTCTGGTTGGAGGCAAGCCCGGTGTGCTCTTCTCCTGATGTCAACCAGAGCTTGGTGTTTGTATTCTAAGTGTGGTTCATGTGAGGTTAACAAATAAGACAGACAGAAGGGGGTTGTCATTCGTTCTCTGTTGCAGTATCAATGAAAAAGTTGCTCTCATGTGTCCATTTCTGCTTTACTCTCTCTGGCATCGTCCCTGTCTCGATCAGGTAAGACTCTTGGCAACCGGTCAAAAATGACAGATGGCCGTAGTACCAACACCCAATTGGAGCATGGGAGCAAGATTGTCATGCATCAAACAACAACAAGAATCCCAGTAGTCCCATTTTTGAAAATGGGAGATTTTTTTTTTTGCAGGTTTAAGGGCTTCACACACCAACAGCAGCACAAATTAACGGCACAAAATTGGGAATATTTCAGAGGCAAAATTTCGACATGCCTGCCTAGTCACATCAAGTGACACAATTTTGCAAATAAATTATTGAGCTTCTGAAAAAAAAAAAAAAAAACGGGGATCGC
>JAJHUR010130485.1:0-22595 GCA_027495735.1 Lutjanus campechanus | reverse complement strand
TTTTTTTTTTTTAATCAGGCAATTAGTAACTGTATTGGAACACATTTTTTCAAATAACCTTCCAGGTCCTGTCCACAAGTGCACTGGCTGCACACATCCAATGTAGAATTGCCCTCTACATGCCCTTCTGGCTGTGTCTATTAGGAGTGTATCTGTTACGTTGGCAACCCAGACTAGTTGATCTAGTAATCTAGCTAAGTGTCACGTTGGGAACTAGGACTGATTAGCTGTATGGATCACTAGTTATTAATTATTCAGCTTGTTGACTGTGTATTTAATAATCTGGAAGTGAAGCTGGTTGGTTTGCTGAGTGTTTGCCTTGTTTGTCGGCTGATGTCGTGGTGCACTGGCATTTTGGGTGTTTCTGTGGGTGGCTGGCAGGTTGGTTGGTATCCTGTGTAAATACACGGGTGGGTGGGTGCTGGGCTGTCAGCTTGATTTTTGCCAGTTTGCTGGGTGACCGACTGGCTGACTGAACGGCTGGATGATTTGACAGCTGGCCGTGGCGTGGAAGTAATCAGAGAGAGAGACTGTTTGAGAGGGAGAGAGAGAAAGAAAGGGATGCCTAAAATGTTCATGATGGCAGTGATGCACTTTGACATGTGGAACACTAAGTGTATTAATCCAGTGTACTGCAGCCCTGTCACCGTGCATCTGCTCCACTCTGCTGACACTGATTCATTGTGTGTGTGTGTGTGTGTGTGTGTGTGTGTGTGTGTGTGTGTGTGTGAGGGAGCATATACAAGTGCATGTGTGAAAAGTGCTTTTGTACAAGTGTGTGCACTTTTGTGTGGGTGTGTGCACAGAAATCCCAGTGTACATTTGCACATGCATGTGTGCATTCTGGAGTATTCTGAATCAGTTCCACCACAGCTACTGAATTTGTAATATACACCGTGTACCCTGCAACCACAGATATTAAACAGACCCATTCTGTCTCTCACTTAATCTGTCATGCACACACACACACACACACACACACACACACACACACACACACACACACACCATATGCTTTTCATTGTCATTGTCCCCGTCTGTGCTAATACATGCATTACATGAGTCATGCACACAATACATCAGATTATTTGTGAAATCTGAGCTAGGCTGTCCTCTCTGTTTTTGCATTTCTGTGATCAAGATTTAAAGGTAGAATATGCAGTATTTGTTAGTTGCGAGAATCTCCAGAAAGACAGTTGAGTCTCATTCGCAAGTCATCCAATACTGGGTTAGTAAAGCATTCTGAACACAGCAAAATAATGAGAAAATAAGAAAATACAGGCAGAGGGGACCGTCTATGCAGATACAGACACCACCACACACTTCTATTGAGTCATAAGTGATGATTGAGAGAGATTATACATGGTGTTTCTAGTCCATATCATGTTTTAAAGGAAAATCCTGCATGCATCCTTAAATACATAATAGAATGACAAAACATAACCTGATCCTTGGAGATTTGACAGCAAATGACTGCTTTAGTTGAAAATGTCATCATAATTGATGGATGTGATGACGGAAGCTATGGAAATAAAAAAAACTGGAAATATCTCTTAAAGGACCTGTGTGTAGGACATCTATCACTGAAGTTGCAGACTGCAACCAACTGAATACCCCTTGCCTCACCCTCCCCTTCCAAGTATATGGGAGAACCTACTGCAAAAAATGCTAAATGCTCCCTTAGAACCAGTGTTTGGTTTGTCTGCTCCTGGCTACTGTAGAAACATGGCAGCTTGGCATGGCACGCTGTGTGGAAGAGGACCCGCACCCTCTGTAGAAATAAACAGCTCATTCTAACACAATTAAAACACAACAATTCTTATTTTCAGGTGATTATACATTAATAAAAATATCAGTACGTAGATTCCCATAAATCTTTAGCTTTAGATTGCAACCTACTGTTCACCACAGTTTAAGTTTTTAGTGGCGAAGTGCAGGCCGTTTTACCTGTCGAGGGAATTCACCACCATCATTGCAACAGCAGTGTATATTCCCCCCATGTGCTAATGCTAATGAGGTGCTGTGTGAGCTCTATGGTGCCAGCAGTGAGCAACAGCCCACCCTGTCACTTTTTTAATCATAGCTGGGGACTTCAACCATGCTAACTTTGTTGTGCTAAGTCTGTTGCACCAAAGTTCTACCAGCATGTGAACTTTGCCAGAGGGGACAGTAAGTTGGATTTAATTTACACAAACATCCAAGAAGCCTACCCCACCCTACCTCGGGTACTCAGTCCATTTATCTGTTATGCTAATCCCAACATACAGATGCAGCCACTTGAAATTTCCCACGCCTTTCGAAGCCTAGTTTGACCTATTAGTTAGTATGTTAGTTTTAGTACTTTTGTACAATAATATAAATTTGTTGCTAGGTTATACAGTATTATTATAGGTAGCCACCCCAAAGAATTTAAGTTATTAAAATGACCACCTTTATCTGCTGCAGCATCTGTGTTATAAACACATTAGTTATTAAGGAAATCAAAAATTGTTACAATTGGCTCAGGTCTCCCCTGTCTGAAAATATGGAGTCTCAGAATAATGAGAAACGTTATGAAAATAATTACTTAAGTAATTTTGAAAAAGTTGCTCATTAAGAGACTTACATTTTAAAATCACATTAACATTCATTAAGAGACAAAAATAAATTTTTAGTTTATAATGTTAAAGCTACAGTGTGTAATATTTACAGGGATTTATTGACAGAAATGGAATATATTATACATAAGTATGTTATTCATTATCATCAATCAACTCAATGTCATAATCTTTATGTTTGCGTTACCTCAGAAATCGCCATTTATAGTTACATAGGAGCGGGTCGCCCTTTACGGAGGCTGACATCTTGCACTGCCATGTTTTCTACGGCTGCACAGAGCGGACGCGTTACGTAAACTGTGCAGCGTAAACACGGAAGACGAGGAGGAGGACAGACGGCGGTGTTTACTGGCGAACTAGCTTGCTTTCTGGAGGCTTACAACCACAGTTTTGACCACTGGATGATCATAGTTATTATTTACCACAAGAAAGAGCAGCAAACTGTCTACTCTTGTCCTCAAGGAAGTGAAAATATGAAGAAACCAAACGGCAGCGCGACAGCAGACGGCAGAAAACATCGGTATGGCGTTTACTACATGGACACATGAGGGACTGTTTCACAGCAACACCGAGGTTGCCTCTTTCCTGCTGGACAGGTAATTCATCCTATACACGTAACTGCACTTTATTATGAGATAGCTTTAGGTAAAGATGTAACATGGCCACGGGCATAACGCTAATCACTCACATAAGTAACTTTTCCTCCGTGTTTCTGTCGATAATATGTGTTTGTTACCACGACTGTAAATTTACATGTTGCTTCCAAAGTATGATCAGGACCTGAAATATCCAGTGACATTACTGAGATCAGCTCATGGCTGCTGGAAGTTATTGTCTATAAAACAGTAGAGCTAATGTGGCTGCAGTCGACTGCTAGTTTATGAGCTATAGCTATAACTGTGTGAGTTATTAGTGTGGTTATGTATGTCCAGGTGAGCCATTCCTCTCAGCACCGTCGAATATAACAGGATGTATTACAGCTGTGTGTGTCTGTGTCACATAGCTCGTATTTTCTTTGTTTCTGCAGCTGTGACAAACGTCCTGTAACATCACCTGCTACAAAGGGAAACACCTTTTCATGTCTCAGCTGCAGCTTTATCTACCATCCACGCTGTTTCTAATGAGACAGACAGGTGAGTCATCACAATGAAAAAACTGTGCTGTCCTCACGTTAGACTATCAACAAAACATCGCTGATAAATAGGTTTTTCATTAATAGTTTATGTCCAGCCCCCCGCGACCGTCATGGATAAGCACTTACAGAAAATGAATGAATGAATGAATTACTAGTTTATGTTCAATGTTATATCTCTGTATGTGTCATATAGAACATGCTGTGATTATTTTTTATTATTATATTATTTATTAGTTTGCCTATACATTCATCAATAATAAAATATAGTCATAAAGTGACTGTATCTTACATCAGGAGTATGTAACCATTGTTGCACCATTGTTGGCTAAGAGTACGTTTTCATCATAGCAAAATAATAAAAAATAAATAAATCAGAAACTGTTTTCACCAATTAGCTCCTCATATCTGGATGATGGTTGCTAACCAATTGAATCATCTCAGTAGCCTCCTGAGTCCATCTCCTCACTGTCCTTTCGGACGCAGGCTGCCGCTGAACAAGTGGGACATACTTTGGTTTCAGCTGGACTAGGTTGTGGTCAGATCTGCCCAGGGGGGGAAGGGCAGTGACACTGTATGCGTCCTTGGCATTTGCATACAGGAGGTCGAGTGTTCTATTGTCTCTGGTGGGGCAGTCAACATACTGATAAAATGTTGGCAGTGTTTTGTCCAGTGTGGCATGATTGAAGTCTCCTGTAATAACCACAAAAGCATTTGGGTGCTGGGTTTAGAGTCTTGCTACTGTGGAGTGGATGATGTCACATGCTACTGCTGCATCAGCTGATGGAGGAATGTAAACAGCGGTAACAATGGCGGACGTAAACTCCCTCGGTAGATAGCAAGGACACATTCCCACAGCAAGCAGTTCAATGTCCGGGCTACAGAAACGTTCCTTCACATGAACATGTCCCTGATTACACCACCTCTTGTTCACATACAGTGCAATCCCTCCTCCCTTCTTCTTACCGCTCCTTGTAGCGTCTCTGTCCGCCCGTACAGTCCTGAAGCCGGGTACCGCCACGCTGTGGTCAGGGATATGCGAGTGCAACCATGTCTCTGAGAAACACAAAATGCTGCACTCACGGTATTCCCTCAGGCCTCGCTCCCGGCAGTAACACAGGTTTACACAGCGCGATCAGCTGTTCTCGTGTGTAAACAATGCCCTCGCCTCTCTCAGCATGGTTCTCCATTACAAAGAGTAACGAAAGTAACAGTAGAACCGGGAGAAAAGTTGTAAAACAAAAAACTGCCATCGCCCTTCAGTCACTGTTTTAGTTTTAGATAAAA
Source organism: Lutjanus campechanus (assembly GCA_027495735.1). Lineage (NCBI taxonomy): Eukaryota > Metazoa > Chordata > Actinopteri > Lutjaniformes > Lutjanidae > Lutjanus > Lutjanus campechanus. Next base: position 17,579 of record JAJHUR010130485.1, on the reverse strand, counting down.
AGTGCACACGTACGAGACAAAGAATTAACGAAAAACACAAAAGTCAGAACACACGACTGGAGCTGCTGCAACAGGCTGCCTCCTGGCACGGCGCCATCTTGAACTTTTTATCACTCTGACTTAACATGTGTCAGATATCTGTTTTTAAAGGCTATTGTTATGAAACTAGTTATGAAAGAAGGCAAAACCTCTGGCCTTAATTACCTTAACATGGATGTCCTGGGGTCTCTAACAGCACTCCTTGTCACAAGATCTCTTATCTCACAGAGGCCTCTTAAGACAACACATATTACATCAAGGTCCAGAGACCACAATATTGTGTGTATCAGATGAAATTTGGATGGATTGTCCAGGTGAAAGGCTTATAACTGGTCTGACGGCTCGGCAAACTGAGGGGACTACCCTGGATGACAGCATGGAGGCTGGACAGGGGCTGAGCTGGAGACCTCAGGCAGACGGCCCGAGGCCAGGACAGAGCCAAGCCGGAGACCTCAGGCGGACGGCCCGACGGCAGAGCAGAGGTGGAGCCGGAGACCTCAGGCGGACGGCCCGAGGGCAGGGCAGAGGCGGACCGCCTGAGGGCAGACCAGAGGTGGACCTAGAGACTTCAGGCCAGCGGCCTGAGGCTGACCCAGGGAAGCAGAACAGATCTGGAGGTCGGCAATGAAGGCGAAGGCGGAACCCCTCAGGAGGATGAGCAGGAGGCCGGCGGCGAAGGCAAAACCCCTCAGGAGGACAAGCAGGAGGCTGGAGGCGAAGGTGAGACCCCTCAGGCGGACGAGCAGGCGGCCGACAGCACTGGCGAAGGTGGGACCCCCTCAGGCAGACGAGCAGGCGGCTGGTGAAGTCAAAGGCGGGACCCTTCTGGAGGCTGGCGGCACTGGCGAAGACGAAGGTGGGACCCTTGTCGAGGCTGGCACGGAGATGGAGCATCCAACAGCAGACGCAGCGACGCCTGGGAGACTGGAGACAGCTGCAGCCCAGGATGGGCAGGAGGTGACTGTGGCCCAGCCAGGACTGGAGGAGGCTGCAGCGGTGAAGATGGCCCAGCCGGGACCAGGAGTGGCTCCGGCGGTGAAGACAACCCAGCCGGAGCAGGAACTGGCGATGGCTGCGGCGGCGATGTAGATGGCCCAGCCGGAGCAGGAACAGGAAGAGGCTGCGGCGGCGATGTAGACGGCCCAGCCGGAGCAGGAACAGGAAGAGGCTGCGACACAGCCAGGACAGGAGATGGTGGCAGTGACCCAGCCGGAACAGGAGATGGCTGTGGTGACCCCACCAGAGCGGGCGATGATGGCGACGGTCCCACCGGAACAGGAGGTGATGGCGACGGTCCCACTGGACCCGGAGGTGATGGCGACAGCCCAGCAGGAACAGAAGATAGCTGCAGCAGCCCCATCAGAACAGGGAATGGCTGTGGCCCAGCCAGAACAGAAAATGATGGCAACGACCCAGCCAGAACAGGAGATAGCTGCGGCAGCCCCATCAGGACAGGTAATGGTGGAGGTGGCAACCCCACCAGAACAGGAAGTGGTGGCAGCGGTGACCCCACCAGGACAGAAGATGGTGGCGGTGGCGACCCCACCCGGACAGGAAATGGCTGCAGCCCAGCCGGAACAGGAGATAGCTGCGGCCCAACCAGGACGGGCGATGGTGGCGATGACCCAGCCGGAACAGGAGGTGGCTGCGGTGACCCCACCGGAGCGGGCAGTGGTGACGGCAACCCCACCGGAACAGATGGTGGCGGTGACCCCACCGGAACAGGAGATGGTGGCGACGCTGCTGGGCAGCAGAATCTCCGTGGCGCTGGGCAGCAGAACCTCCGTGGCGCTGGGCAGCTGGGGTTCAGGGATGCTGGGCAGCTGGGGTTCAGGGACGCTGGGCAGCTGAGGTTCGAGGACGCTGGGCAGCTGAGAGGCATGACATTGGCGAGAGCTGCACTTACGTCTGGACAGCTTAACAGACAAAAACTCAGGGGCAGGATCTGGCAGGGAACTGGCTGGCAGAGGAGCTGGCTTACCAGGTGGCTGGTGGCTCAAGGAGTCCATGCAAAGATCGGAATCAGGATTGTTTGTGGAATCAATAGTGGTCTGCAAGTCACTTTTAAGGTCAGAGATCACTGCCAAGCTTTGAGTTATGAATGGATTGCTCAAAATTTTGGGCCTAGACAAAAAGGTTTTTTCCATCAAAGAATAAACAAAAAGTCTACGCTTTGCCACGGAAACTGTGACATATTCAAACTTCATATTATATATATAATAATTTCCTGAACAGCATGCCATAGTATACATAGATAGATATATACATAGATACATAGATAGATAAATTTAAATATTTTTTCTTTAATATTTGGATATAATGTGTACAAGTGCTATATACAGCTGAAAAATTGAAATAGAAGGAAGGAATGAAAACACTGTGTGGTTGTTAATGAAAATTAAATTAAAATTAAGTTAAAATAAAGAGTACTGTATATCCCAGAAAAATGCCAGGAAGGAATGAAAAAATAGATACCGTCCAAGCTTAAGAGCTTTTGGCAATATATTATTTTTCATCTGTTTATTATATGTTATGAGTGTGTTTAACCCATCCATTATCATTACTATTTGGCACAAACAGCTATTTTTGAAGAGCCTTTATTTGGGATCATTTTCCTTTTTTTCTTTTCTTTTTTTTTTTAAACATTAGTATACCAATAGTACCACCCCGGCACCTAGCCCCAACAAATAGACACATATAGAGAAGAGGCAGAAAGAAAGAAAGAAAGAAACAAACAAAAAATAATAATAAGTGGAGTAATAAAAGAAGAGAGAAAGATAATAAATAAGTAGACAAGTAAGTACATAAATATATGAAATAAATAGCTAATGATGGTAATAGTCATAATAGTGATACTAATAAAAAAATAAGTAAATACATAAATCCAGACCAATCAAGGACCATATATCTAAATTGACAGAGAATGTCAACATAATTAAATTGTGGTGGTTTGTAGTTTTGGCTTTTATTTTGATAGCATCACTTCCAGGTTTGTGTTGTGTTTTGGGTGACTTTCCGTTTGTTCTCCCTTAGGCACCCTTCCCCCGCGGCATTGAGGAGTAATTGGACTCACCTGTTCCTGCTTGACAATCAGCCCCTGTACTTAAGGCCAGCAGAGACACTCCTCAGCGCCAGAGTATCCAGTTAACCTCCGTGGTATCTACTACTTGGCTCTTTCTCATGGTTTTTGGTAAACGTTTCTTGAATTTCTTGTGAACAACTGTGAATTGTTTCTTACCCGTGTCTCTCCTTTTTCTTCCAGGGAGCGCGAGTTAAGAGGGGTTTTTCTCAGGAACCTTTCCAGTGAGCTGAAGGACGAGTTAGCTTCCCGTGATGAGCCCGACTCTTTAGAGGCCTTGATTTCTTTGGCTATTCGCATCGATAACAGGCTTAGGGAGAGGCAGATGGAGAGGGTTCAGACCAGTGTCACCAGAGGCCGCACACCAGCTCCCCATTCAGGTCAGCCAGCTCACCCCAGCTCTCCCGATTTACCTGCTGCCCACTCAACCCCCAGCTCTTTTCCTGAGGAGCCCATGCAGTTGGGCCAGGCTCGCCTACATCCCAGGGAACGACAGTGCAGGTTCAACCTTCGACTATGCCTCTACTGTGGCCAGGCTGGTCATCTCCTGGCTTCATGTCCCCAGACGCCAAAAGGCCAGGCTCACCAGTGAAAGAGAGCGCGCTGGTGAGTCAAGCCTCCTCTGTCCCTAGCTCTCCTGCTCGCATAACTGTTCCCTCCTGCATTCTCTGGGGGAGAGATTCCCTGCCATTAAAGGTACTCATTGACTCTGGTGCTGATGAGAATTTCATCCAGGATGAATTGGCAGCCCAACTCAACCTCCCGTTAGAGCCCTTATCCTCTCCTAAGAAGTTCACGGCCCTTGATGGTAGCTTGATAGCTGAGGTTAACTGTCGCACTGCCTCTGTTACCCTTATAATTTCCGGTAACCACAGAGAGGACCTGTAGCTGTACATTATTCCCTCTCCTCATGCTCCTCATCCCCTGGTTTTAGGTCTCCCCTGGTTACAACTCCATAACCCCCAAATCGACTGGAAAGCTGCTAGCATAACCAACTGGAGCCCTCACTGTCACTCTCATTGCCTACGTTCGGCCAATCCCTTCACTTCTTGCCCCCCTGTGACTCCTCCTCCTCCTCCGAACCTCACCGCTGTGCCCCCTGAGTACCATGAGCTGGCTTTCTCTTTTCCCCCTCATTGCCCTTACGACTGCTCCATAGACCTCCTCCCTGGTGCTCCCCTTCCCTCTAGTTGCCTGTACAACCTGTCACGCCCGGAGAAGGAGGCTATGGAGGCATACATTCAGGACTCGCTAGCCTCAGGACTCATTCGCCCCTCCTCTTCACCTTTGGGGGCGGGATTCTTCTTTGTGAAAAAGAAGGACGCCTCTCTTCGCCCCTGCATAGATTTCCGCGGCCTTAACGACTTCAGCATTAAAAATAAGTACTCTCTCCCTCTCATTGACCCCTCCTTCGAGCCCGCCCCTCTGCTCCGCTACCATTTTCTCCAAGCTCGACCTCAGGAACGCCTACCATCTCATCCGGATCAAGGAGGGAGATGAGTGGAAGACCGCCTTCAACACTCCCCTTGGTCACTTTGAATACCAGGTCATGCCATTTGGTCTCACGAACGCCCCCACAGTTTTTTAGGCCCTCATTAACGATGTGCTACGAGACATGCTCAACAGGTTTGTTTTTGTCTATTTAGATGACATTTTGATTTTCTCCCGCACCCTGGAAGAGCATAAGCAACATGTCTTCTGGAGAACAAGTTGTATGTTAAGCCTGAGAAATGTGAGTTTCACTCAGCCTCTGTAGGATTTCTGGGATACATTATCGCTAAGGGCCAACTTCAACCCGACCCTGCTAAGATTCAAGCTGTGACCGACTGGCCCACCCCTACCACCCGCAAGGAGCTCCAGAGATTCCTTGGCTTCGCCAATTTCTACAGGAGGTTCATCAGAGACTACAGCAAGGTAGCGGCCCCCTTGACTCAATTCATGTCCCCCAGCTCCTCCTACCAGTGGTCTCCAATCACTCACAAGGCTTTCACCAGACTCAAGAAGCTGTTCACGTCAGCCCCTGTCCTCAAACACCCTGACCCTTCCCTACAGTTTGTGGTTGAGGTTAGGGTTGTCACAAGAACCGATACTTCCGGTACCAATTCGATACCAACATGCAAAAAATACATCGATACCTGCTTTTTTCTGGTACCGTCAGAACCGAATATTCAACTTTTCCCTCGGCGAGCCGTGTTGATTCTTGGCGGAACTGACGGGGGCAGTATACGCGTGTGAGCAGCACAGAGCAGTCAGCGGCGCTGCGTTTCAGCTGTAGTGATCATAGAAGTCAATGGAGGAGCCATCTTACCGTGTATAGAGGATCTTTGTGCAGCACACGGGTCTCCTATTGGACACTGGCACACCATGTGACGGCGCACGGTTTTCCTATTGGACACTGAAAATCGAGGAAGCATAACACAGACACAGCGGAGGTGCCGTTTGAAAGGCGGAGATGTCCCCTTTTCGCCAAAGAAAAAAGTAAGTTTCTATCTATCGGCATTCCAGAAATATGCGCGATTAAGTAAAAGATATCATCAGGCATCGTGGGCGATGCCGTAGTTTCCAGAGGGTTAAACACGTGTGAAGATGGCAGAGGGTGAGGCTGAGCAGCGTCTATCTCTTATTGTATTTTATTTATTTATTTCAAAAGATTGATTGCAGTACAACAGTTTATTTTTTACTATTACATTACAAGATATTTTTATATATTTAACAGGAGAGTGTTTTTTTTTAAAACATGTTCAATAAATGCTGTTCCAAATTCAAAGACATAATCATGTAAATAATCGTGATTTCAATATTGACCAAAATAATAGTGATTATGATTTTTTCCATCATCGAGCAGCCCTAGGCCTACGTAAGGTGACTTGATGAGATACTGTCTGACAGTCTCACAGCCCAAAATCAGCGAAGCTTTTGAAAGGCACAAAAAATATGACACAAATTAAAACGAAGCAAAAAAACTGAATAGGGCAGTAGCAGAGTTTCTGTGCATCAGTCAAGTCCCCATCTACACAGTAGAAAAATATGGATTTCGCCAAATGCTTGAGCAACTCAACCCCAAATATCAGTTACCAAGCAGAAACTATTCCATGTACACAGAGATCCCCATAAGCACAGTATTGCTTGTTTTTACAGTGGTGTTAAATACTTGACAGTTTAAAGCAGTTTTCAATTAATTAGTGAATTTAAAAGTACATGGGTTCTGTTGTTTTTTTTTTTTAAATCGTGGTATCGAATTAGTACCGAGAATCGTAGAAAATCACAGGTATTGGTATCGACTACTGAAATTCTGGTATCGTGACAACCCTAGTTGAGGTGGATGCTTCCGATACTGGAGCTGGAGCGGTGCTTTCCCAAAGAGACCCCCAAACGAACAAACTGCATCCCTGAGCTTTTTTTTCTCGTTGCCTGTCTACAGCTGAGAGGAATTATGAGTTGCTGGCTGTGGTTTGGGCTTTACAAGAGTGGAGGCACTGGCTGGAGGGCACTACCGTCCCTTTTTTGGTTTGGACGGATCACAAGAACCTGGCTTATCTTCGCTCCAGCAAAAGGTTAAATCCCCGCCAGGCCAGATGGGCATTGTTTTTGAGTCGGTTTAATTTTACCCTCTCCTACCGCCCAGGTTCCCGCAACACCAAGCCGGACGTCCTGTCTCGGCTCCACGCTCCGCCCTCGGACTCGGAGAGTCCGGACCGCATTCTTCCTCCTTCCTGTATCGTGGGTATGGCATCCCGGGAGATTGAGTCCAGAGTATTGGAGGCTCAAGCTCTGCAGCCAGACCCAGGAACCGGACCTCCTAACCGGAAGTTTGTGCCGGACTCGGTTCACTCCCAAGTTCTCCAGTGGGTCCACTCATCTAAACTTACTTGTCACCCCGGTTTTCACAGAACCCTCCAGTACCTCCGCCAGAGCTTCTGGTGGCCCAACATGACTCAGGACACACGGAGATTCGTCACTGCCTGCTCTGTCTGTGCCCGGGGTAAAGCGTCCCATCAGCCCCCTGCTGGCCTGTTACGCCCCCTGCCCATCCCTAGTTGCCCCTGGGCCCACATCGCCCTGGACTTCGTCACCGGACTACCCCCGTCAGAAGGTAACACAGTCATGCTCACTATCATTGATCGTTTCTCTAAGTCTGTTCACTACGTGCCCCTCCCTAAGTTACCTTCTGCCCTCGAGACGGCCCATCTCCTCGTTAACCATGTTTTTAAGCTCCATGGGATCCCTCTCGATGTGGTATCGGACCGGGGACCCCAGTTTGCTTCACAAGTCTGGAGGGAGTTCTGCAAGGCAGTGGGCGCCACGGCCAGCCTCTCTTCGTGCTATCATCCCCAGACCAACGGCCAGACAGAGCGGGCCAACCAGAACCTCGAATCTGCCCTCCGTTGTGTCGCTGCTCATCACCTGGTCTCCTGGAGCACGCAGCTTCCATGGATCGAATACGCCCACAACTCCCTCGTCTGCTCCGCTACCGGTATGTCTCCATTCATGTGTTGTTTGGGGTATCAACCTCCTCTTTTCCCTGAGCAGGATGTGGCTGTGGCGGTGCCCACTGTCAAGGATCATCTCCGGAGGGTGTGGGAGGTGTGGAGGACCACCAGGGCGGCGCTCTCACGCACTGCTGAGAGAAACAAACGGCTCGCCGATTCTCACCGATCTCCTGCCCCTAGTTACCACCTCGGCCAGATGGTGTGGTTGTCGTCACGTGACCTCCCCCTCGATGTCGAGTCACATAAGCTCTCTCCTCACTTTGTTGGACCTTTTGAGATCATAAGAATCACTAATCCCTCTGTTGTTAAGCTCAGACTACCGGACTCTATGAAGATCCACCCATCATTCCATGTCTCCCTGCTGAAACCCGTCAGCACCAGTGAGCTCTGCCCTCCAGCCATCACCCCGCCACCCCCCCGGCTCATCGACGGTCACCCCGCCTTCACAGTGTCTCGGATTCTGGATGTCCACCCCCGTGGGAGGGGGTTCCAGTACCTCGTAGATTGGGAGGGTTATGGTCCGGAGGAGCGGTCCTGGATCTCTAGGAGTTTGATTCTGGATGAATCGCTCCTCCAGGATTTCTACTCCGCTCATCCGGATAAGCCTGGGAGAATGCCAGGAGGCGTTCATTGAGGGAGGGGTACTGTGGTGGTTTGTAGTTTTGGCTTTTATTTTGATAGCATCACTTCTGGGTTTGTGTTGTGTTTTGGTTGACTTTCAGTTTGTTCTCCCTGAGGCACCCTTCCCCCGCGGCGTTGAGGAGTAATTGGACTCACCTGTTCCTGCTTGACAATCAGCCCTTGTACTTAAGGCCAGCAGAGACACTCCTCAGTGCCAGAGTATCCAGTTAACCTCCGTGGTATCTAATTGGCTCTTTCTCGTGGTTTTTGGTAAACGCTTCTTGAATTTCTTGTGAACAACTGTGAATTGTTTCTTACCCGTGTCTCTCCTTTTTCTTCCAGTGCCTCCCGTTGCCCTCACAGCCCAGCACTCTCCTGTCGTTTTGGATTTTTGCACAAGTTGGATTTTCTTTGGGACTCACTTGCACCGTTGTAAATAAATCATTGTTCAAACCAGTACCGCATCCGCTCCTGGGTTCTTCACACTCTCCACACACCACATAAATAAACAAATAATAATTAAGGGGAGAATAATAATAAAAAAAATAATAATAATAAAATAATGAATAAAAACACAAATTCAGCCTTGCATTGCTCAGTTCACAGTAATCAAACATCTTGTGCTATTAACATAAGTCAAGAAGGGATTCCAGGTCTTCTCAAATGAAACAGCTTTACCAATCATGGTCAGCCCAATTTTTTCCGATTTAAGAAAATGAAGCACCTCGTTAATCCAGTTTGTATATGAAGTTGGAACAGAGGATTTCCATTTTAACAGTATCAACCTCCTGGCCAGCAGAGTTGTGAATGCTATTAAGTCCTTTTAGCAGGGTAAAGGGTAAGTGGAAAAGGCCATACACCAAACAGGGCAGTTAAGGCATAAGGAACCACCTCCCTTCCAGTTACCTTGGATAATGTATTAAAGATGAGATCATCCAGAATCTAGTATAATATATATATATATATGTGAGTAATTTGCTGTGGCTCATTGGCATTGCTCACATAAGGGAGACATTGTATCAAATATTTTTGCAAGCCAAGCTTTAGTGTAGTGAACTCAATGAAGGATTCAACATTGCATAAAGCTATGTCTAGCACAAACTGAAGACCTGTGTACTCTCTTTAAAATCTTCTCCCAAACATCATCCAGAATCATCTCTCCCAGATCTGTCTCCCAAACAGTCTTAAGTACAGTAGAAGAGCCTGGACAAAGGTTATAAATACTTAAATAAATAGAAGAGATTGTCCCCTTTAATGAAAAGAGAGGCTTCAGAAATATCTCAAAATCCAAAGGATTAGGAAGAGCAGAGAATTCTGGGAATGAGCTACGGACAAAACTTTGAACTTGAAGGTACCTGAAAAAATGTCCTTTAGAAAGCGAAAATTTGATTACTAATTGTTGAAAAGAAGCAAAAATAAAATAAACATACAGGTCTCCCAGGCTTTTATTGCCCAGCCTAGCCATATAGAGAAAGTGCTGTCCACTAAGGATGGAGGATTTGCTGCAGCATAGCTGAAGAGTGGACAGGAAAAGGGGGTGAAGAGTGAGGGGATGACACGCTGCAAAGGGCCACAGGTGGGAGTTGAACCAGCGGCCACTGCAGAGGACTCACAGTAGGGGTGTGCCAATACATCGATTCTTAGATGCATCGTGATGCGACACGTGACGATCAATAACGATTAACAAATGTTCAAAAATCGATTATTTTCCATGATAGTGAAATCACAGAAACACAACCGCAGCACCTGGAAGTTTGCCGGAATGAAAAAAGCCACCCGTACAGTTTTAAGGGATGGACTCATAACAGAATGCAGCTAACTCGCTGGCTACTGTCACTGAGCGTGAGGTTCACTCTTCAAGGTTGAAATTAGGGGCGCAACGGATCGCAGTTGATCTGTGTTTCGTACGGATTGTCCTCCACGGTTCGGCACGCATGTGATCCGCGGACTACGTGTGAGCATCATAGTTTTACTGTCACTGTTACTTCTGTATAAGTTATAATACCCGAAATCTCAATGCAGAGTTGCAGTGAAAAGACAGGACAGATGCTGCTGTGTGCAGCGCATGTCTGCGAAGAGCGACTGATTTAAAAATCCATCATGACTTTTTTCACTGATGTAACTATGCTCTCGTCAAAGAAACAGATCATAACACTGTGATAATTATTAAAACTTCGGCGATATCAGCTGTCTTAACTTCTACACCGGTGCAGCTCTGTCTCACCCTGTCTGTGACACAGTGTATCTGTGCTGATTGATTACCCGTAACTTCTAACCAATCAGATGTGCTGTAGGCGGGACATTGAGCCAGACTACAGAGCGTAGTTGTGTATTATACTGTGCAGTGTATAATGATCTAATGTATGTATATAGAACAGTACTGTATAAGAAGTTTTTAAAAGAAGTCTTATTTCTAAAGGCACTTTATGTATTACACTTTATGTAATAAGAGCAGCTTTTTGTTGTGGGAAATGTGTTAGATCATTTGGTCTGATATAAATAAAAGATAATGGAGGTAAATTTGTTTGTTTACTTTATATAATGGATGCTGACCTTGTTTACCTTGTTTAAAAGAAATCCTGTATGGGGGAAAAAGATGCATCGATAATCGTGATAATCGTAATAATCGTTTAATAATCGTTTAATAATCGAATCGTAGCACCCTGAATCATAATCGAATCGAATCGTGAGGTGCCTAAGATGGCACACCCCTACCTCAAAGCCTCCATACATGGGGCAGATGCTCTACCAACTGAGCTAAACGACCGCCCCAATATCCCCATATTTAACCCAGTAGTTCAAATTTCTGATGTCTTTGCCCAATAATAGTACAGAAGTTCGGTAACACCATTCCACCCAGAGCTTTGGGCCTAGGTAGAACTTGTCAACGTAACCTGGTAGTCTTCTTGTTCCAAATAAAACCGAGAATAAGACTGTCTACTTTATGGAAAAATGGAAGAGGAAGAAATATCAGAATACAGTGGAATAAATATAAAAAGCGTGGAAAAATGTTCATTTTAATTGCATTAATTCTTGCAGCTACAGAAAGATTTAGTAGGGACCATCGCTCAAAATCCTGTTTAATTTGTGTGAGCAGACAAAGCCAGAGTTTAATATCATGAATGGTAAATTTTGAAGTGAATGTTCATTTGCCTCTCCATTAACAATAAACATTTCACTTTTACTAAGATTTAGTTTATATTCAGAGAATCTACTAAATGCGTCTAGGACTGACAGGGCTGCAGGAATGGAACATACCAGATTGGATAAAAGCAACAAGAAATCATCCACATATAGGGCCACCTTCAGCTCTACACCATTTCTGGTTATTCCACAAATACCAGGATGAGATCGCAGAGCAATTGACAGAGGCTCCATCACAATAGCAAATAAAAGCAGACTTAAAGGGCAACCCTGCCTTGTAGAACGATATAAACAAAAGTATTCAGAGTTTGTGCCATTTGTCCTGACAGTAGCCCGTGGGGAAGCATATAGTAACCTAACCCATGAAACAAAATTTTTCCCAAGACCAAATTTCCCCAAAATGAAAAATAGAAAATCCCACTCTACTCTATCAAATGCGTTCTCGGCATCCAGAGCTATCAAAGCTTCTGGGAGAGCAATTGGAGAAGGATTATAAACCACATTAAACACCCTCCAAAGATTAAAAAAGTAGTGTCTATTGCGAATAAACCCGGTTTGATCCAAAGATATAATTGAAGGTAGAACAACTTCTAAGTGCCTGTCTAGTAACTTCATTCAACATTCACATTCAACAGACTAATGGAACAGTTTGAGCCGCATGATAGTGGGTCTTTACTTTTCTTTAAAAGCAAAGAAATACAAGCCTGGTTTAAGGTTTGGGGAAGTATACCTGAATTAAAAGACTCAGCGAACATCTCTAATAGGTGTGGGGCCAGCTGCTTCCAGAGTGTTTAATAAAACTCGGCTGGAATGCCATCTGGGCCCAGACTTTTACCACTTTGCAATGATTTAACTGTCACCTCAAGTTCAGCTGCTGTTATAGGACATTCCAGTTCCTCAGCTGCAACCCGATCCAGAGTGGGAGTGTTAACCTATCAAAGAAGGAAATCATATCTGCAGAGGCATCAGGACCATCAGATGAGTATAGCAATTTATAGAATTCCATAAAAGTTTTGTTGATTTCCAATGGGTCAGATGTTACACCTGAACCAGTATCAATTTGAGGGATTAACTGAGATGCAGATATTTGACGTAACTGATGAGCCAAGAGTTTACTAGACTTATCCCCCTGTTCATAGAATTTGGATATTGAATGAAGTAAAAGTTCGGTAGTGTACTGTGACATGATAAGATTATATTCAGCTTGCAAAGTCTTATGCTCCTTATAGGTATCTGGCAATTTTGAGGTTGCATATGGAGACTCTAAGAGTGTAATGTGTTGAGATAGCTTGTCTAATTTCTCTCTCCTAGATTTCTTTTGGGATCATTTTCATGTGTTTTCACGCATTCCATATGTATGTTATATGGTATAAAATGGTTTGACCTCCTCCCTTTCTCTCAAGAATTGTGTCATTTATCTGCAGCTGATTAAAGGATAAAAAACGATCTCTACAGGAGTCGGAAAGGCAGCTGTGAGTCAAGGCCAGCAGAAGAACATCTTATTGACAAAATCACTTAAGCCGCCTCCCGCTCTCTCCCTGTTTCATATTGATATACTGGAATCCTTTACTGAGCTCACTGCGCTTTCTTCTTACCTTTCAACCTATTACCTTTTTTTTTCACGTCCTCTCTGCCCTCTGTGTGCCCCCATCTTTACATTGACAGGGTCTTTATGGGCTTGATTATAAACATGACCTCCTCTTTCTCCTTTTCTTTCACCTTTATCTTCTGTCACTTTCTCTTGTCTGGCTCATTTTACTCTCTTCCCTCTTGTGACCACAGTCCTTCATCTCACCTTTACACCACTCCTTTCTCTTCACCTCTTCTTCATTCTCTTCCATTTCTTCAATCCGTATTAATCCCCTTATTCTATCTCCATCTCTTTTACTGCATGACCCATCCTGCTTTTCTTCCTCTAAGACAGATAGCCACTTATCTTTTTTTATTTCAGTTTTTTTTTACAGCTCAATGAGGTGGAGCTCAGAGGTGAAATGAGCAGAACAAGGTCACAGCAGGATTGAGCTATATCTGGGAAAATAACGGAGGAAAAGATTAAACAAAAGAGAGAGGGAAGTAAATGGAGGTCTTGTTGTCAATTTGCAGCCTCACATGTCAGACTACAGGTGACAAATCATGTGTGACTGTCCTCTCCAGAAAAATAAAAACACTCGTTGTTTGCCCAAATTATGTTCCTGAAAGGCAGTCTTTGGTGGTTGTGCAAAAATATTGACTGTCCTCTGTCAGTAACAAAGGCTGAAGTTTCATGATGTTGCAACACATCCTCATATGTTCACTAAAGAAGAGGTTATTTGCCAATGGTTGCCAAAAACTACATGTGACCAGTGAAGAGTACCAGCGAAAGATGTAGCCTACTGGATCTTTGTTGCAAAACTTTAAGACTTTCAGAGGTTTAGGTACTTAAGGTTGAGTAAAAGATCATAGTTAAGAGTTATGGAGTCATGAAAGTTAAAGGACCAGGGTGTGGGGTTTACTGTCCACTGCTGCGAGTAATTCCACTACTTTTGGCAATAACGGGACATTACTTTTCTCAAATTAATTTGCAATTACAATTACTGAAATTTAAGTGGGGTCGTTGCAACTGCAATGGACAGCAGACAAACACAGCCTATTCACTCACGGTGGCATGAGACACTGGTGATGTGAGCTGCTATTCATCATAATGTAATATAAACTGTTTGCCATACTGTAGCAACACTTGGTTAACACTTTTAGCTTCCTGTGGGTCAATTTCAAAATGTTACTGTCTAACCCCTGGGTAACAGAAGCGTAGCTTACAGGTACATGCTAGTCATTGCTGCTCACTGTTGGTCAGCAGTATTAAAGACTCCTATTAGTGAAAACGGGTACAATGATATATAAAATGTGACAGTTATCACTAAAATAATATGGCTACACTACAATATAGTTACAATAAAATAATGTGTGCATGCATTCATATGAGAATTAAAGCAGACATTTAAATTACCACAAAAGTTACTTTCCCAAGTAACATAATACTTTTATAATGCAGTAAATGTTAAAGCAATTTAATTACTTTTCAGAGAGGTAACTAGTAAATGTAACTAACTACTACATTTTGGTAACTTGGCCAGCATCTTACAATACAACATACATTCCGTTCAGCTGAGTTAACAGGCCACTTCGTTGTTTTTATTTCCTCTTATCAGGAAAAAATAGGAAAGGAGTTCCTTTTTTTCCTCTCATCAGTAAAATAATACCACACTATGACACAAAAGAATAACACATTTTAAATGCTTTATAAAAGGTGTACTGCAGATAAATCTTCAATTTGCAGAATTTTCTCTTCCCGACCCAGTGTTTGGAAATGACTGATCTAGAGGCAGTGTTTAGTTTGTCTGCTCTGGGCTGTCCATGACATAACCTAAGAGTTTCTGAGGAGAGGTTTTGAAGCTCTCAGTATTGTGTCATCTCCATCTGGGCAGTGCCTGAATGACTGCCTAACTGAAAATGAGCAAAGAGGTGGCGTGTGATTGGAGCAGAGATGGCTGAATGATGCAGCTCCCCAGCCATAAGCCCCCTGTAAGAGCACAGGCCTGTCAATAAAAGCAGGCAGGACCTTAATTATGCATAACCCTAAATCCCTAAAGTGATAGTTCACCCAAAAATGAAAATTCAGTCAATATGTACTCACCTCTATGCTGATGTGAGGATGGGTGAAGATCTCCAGTTCACAAAACGCTTTGGGTGAGCTATCGCTTTAATATAATTTAAACGGTGGGTTATATAAAAAATCTGCCTTCCTTCAGTTGTCATAAACAGGTAAATTAGCTTTTTTGTACCAGTCTGTAAACATAAAGTAAAGTTGGGCATTTTACATTAATATGGGGCTCTATGGGGACTTGCTTTCGGAAACACCCTCAGGTGGACATTCAAGGAACTGCAGTTTTTGGCAGCTCCACATTTGCTTCATTTTTCAGCCCCAGAAGTTTGCTGCTTGGTTAAAATAAGTATGTTAGTTATGTAAGTTATGTAAGTTATGTATGTAAGTTAAGTTTAAACACATACACAATGTAATTTAGGTATGGTACTGCTTTTGTATATTGTAAGTAGTCAACATTGACTTTTGGCTCCCCATAGGACAAAAAAAGTGGCATCCTGGGTGAAAGTCTCAGTGTGTTTGACCCATCCATCCACCCCGACCTCCTTCTTAGGTGGACTTTGTGGTTCTTTATACTTAGTCACCTGACTTCCTCCTTTGTTCCTGTCATAATTATTATTTTAGCTGTAAGGAGTTTGCTCCTCATGTACATAATACAATTATGTATATTTATATGGAAATGAAGCATGGCAACACCTTGTTCTGTAACCTTTTATCACCAGGCTTCACAATAAAAAATATTTGAAACATATTATGGCCACAAGAGGTCATCATCTGATAGTAAGCATAAATATGGGTTATTCTGTTTATAGTGCATTACTGCCTCTTTGTGGACATTAAAGGTAGTGAGTATTTTTTTTAAGTTTAACTTTCGCTTCACCATGTTGTTTTCAGCTGAACAAGAGCAGCCTACAGTGCACATGCAATATCATTACGCTTAAAGCATATATTTTATTTTATATTTTAAAGCTTATATTTTTCCTGTATGCATACTCAAGCATTTATTGAAGGTTTATATATTCAAACATTCAAGTCAAGACACCAAACATGTCATTCAGGCATTCAGGGCTGTGGTTTGTCCCGTTTGTCCTAGTGGTGTTACCGTACCTTGCTGTCCATTGGCGAAGTTGCTCGACCAATTATATTCAGGGATAGAATGGTGATTGGCATGCCCCCCAGGCCCACCCCCTTACTGACAAAAACCGCCCACTGAAAAAAAGCACCTGCGCGCGAGCAGTGGAAAGTTTTTTGAGCGAGGAGAGGAGAGTTTCGCGAGCGAGCAGTCTGTCCACGCGCGATGAGGGGAAAGTATTGCGAGCGGACTCTGCGCATGCTCGAGCTGTTTTTCTCCTCGCAGGCTACAAAATTGCTCGAGGGGTAAGAGATGCAGGATACAAAATAGCTTGCGAGTGCTTTGAAAGCACTCTATGGAATGAAATGTGCGTGCGGCTGTTTGATTTGCGCGCACGCAAATTATGTCAGTGATCTAATCCCATACTTGAGCCCTTTGACTTGAAAAGACTTGCTACTTTCACCAAAACACAAAGATTAAAATGTTTTCGATGAACGCTCTGTATCTCTCTTTCTCTCTCTGCGCATTTGTGTGTGTGTGCGAGCTGCAGGCACAGCATCCAATCAAATTAGATCCACGTTGTTTTGATCTGACAGCATCCAATCAAATTGTAGCACAACAACCAACGAAGAAGAAATGGTAATCAAGTCAAGTCAAGTCAAATTTTATTTATATAGCGCCAATTCACAACAAAGTTGTCTCAAGACACTTTACATATAGAGTAGGTCTAGACCACACTCTATAATTATATTTACATCCAACAATTGAAACAATTCCCCCATGAGCAAGCACTTTGGCGACAGCGGCGAGGAAAAACTTCGTTTTAACAGGTAGAAACCTCAGACAGATCCATGACTCATGGTAGGTGGTGATCTGACAGCACCGGTCGGGTAGAGAGGGAAAGAGGAGAAGAGGAAGAAAGAGGGGAGGTGGGAGGGGTTGAAGAGCGAGAGAAAAGAACAGAGGTAGAGAGAACAGTCGTAACAGAACATCAATAGTAAAACTATGTGTAGGGAATAGTAATACATATAAATATGTGAGCTGTATGTAAGTAATAATACTAATACTAGATGTTACAATAATGATAATAATAATAGTAGCAACAACAATGTGATGAATAATCCACAGTAGAAGGTGCAGCAGTGATCAGTGATCCATGCGCGGCCACAGTCCATGAGAATCTGCAGGATGACAAAGCAGAAAGACTCCGGGGAAGGAATCAAGTTAGTAACAGGCATTAATGGAACATAAACATCTGGGGAGAGAGATGAAGAAAGAGAGGAGCTCAGTGTGTCTTGGAGTCCCCCAGCAGCCTAAACCTATAGCAGCATAACTAGGGGCTGGTCAGGGCAAACCTGAGCCGGCCCTAACTATAAGCTTTATCAAAAAGGAAGGTTTTAAGTCTACTCTTAAATGTTGAGATGGTGTCTGCCTCCCGAACAGAAACTGGAAGGTGGTTCCACAGGAGAGGAGCTTGATAACTGAAAGTTCTGG
>JAJHUR010130484.1:0-10536 GCA_027495735.1 Lutjanus campechanus | reverse complement strand
TTTGGCAATGAGTAACTGCATCAGTGGAGGAGAGAAAACACCACCTTTTGGGCAATTATTGGCCCATGAAAAGGATCAGAACAGACGTAGCATGTCAATCAAACTCAGAATTAAGGTTTGGCTGTCAACATCTTCCCATTAATACAAAGCATCATCATAAGGTTTGAGTGGCCTTTCAGTCATAATTTTTCAGTGTTCATGTTGTTACCCATCTTCATTATCATTGTCGTTACCATACAGACCAAACAACAGTGGTCAACATTAAGAAATTCTTCAGTTAGGACAGTTCTGTAAGAGCCAAGAGAGGGTTTTTTTCCTAAATTCAGTTGGGGAACATGTTTCTGTGATACCAAAAATCCTAAATATCCTAAACTCAGATAAGATAGAATTTCAGACTTTGTTGTCATCATCAATTTAAAGATTCTGTGTTTCTGCTGTTAGTTAGATTTATGGCATGGCACGTCGTTTTACGGCAAGAGTGATCATTAACCACAAGCTGCCTAACACGAACACAACACCAATGAGTTCCACACTGTTACTAATACAGTTTTTAAATTTGGTATGAGATGGATACCTGGGATCATCAGATATCATGAGTTGAGGGGGGAAGGGTTGTAATATTTTGAGAAAAAACTCAGAATTTCCAAGATGAAAGAAAGAGATGCTGGATATTCTTTGAGATTTAAGTGGTAAATTTACAAGAAAAAACTCGCAAACTTATGAGAAGAAACGTGGATATCCTCTGAGATTGTAATGTCATAAATTTGCAAGAAAAAACATCACAAATTCTCTGAGATTAAAGTCATACATTCACAAGAAGAGAAAGGAGTTTTTTGTTGCTGTCATAAAAAAACAAAGAAAAAATTGAAAACGAGGTGTGTGAAACCATGTATGTATGTTAATTACAGGAACACCATAAACGATCCATCCCAAAGGACACATGGAACCTATTGTTGGACTTTGGTAACATGATTGCAGATGACATGTCAAACTATGATGAGGAAGGTGAGTTTAGAATGACGAAAGTCCTTCAGATTCAGCATTGATCCCTTTGTTCTCTAAGATGAAAATAGACTTTTCCTTTTTAAATCTTTGTGACACTAATGATAATCTTGCTTGTTTCTTTCTCAGGAGCATGGCCAGTCCTTATAGATGATTTTGTGGAATTTGCTCGACCAATTGTAACAGGATCAAAACGTAAAACTCTCTAAATCCAATCCCGACTCTGGAAAGCCAGAACGTTGTTTCTTTTACAGTGACTTCATAGTTTTTTTAAGACTTGTACAAAAAAAAAGTGAAAATCGTAGACTTCAGAGAGAAAACAGAAGCACTTGAAACTGTCAGGAAACCACCTTTCAGGGAGCTGAGTAAAAACTATGAAAACAACTGGCCACATTTTTTGTCCTCGTGAGACTGAGGCGTCATATGGACATTGCCAGATTCACCTCCGTCTCTCCTGCTGGATTCTCAGTCTCCTGGACGCTCCTCTGCTCTGCTCCAGGAGGAGCACCACCTGTCAGGCCACAGCCCTGTAAGTGGGGATGGACACGGCTCTGAGAGGAGGTTCACTGGCTGTGTGTACTCTAAAGGGACTGGAGAGGAGAAAACTGTGTTTAAGATTCTTCCTAGTCAGCTTTGTTTGGTTATATGAAGCTCTGAGTGACTGTGCAAAGTTCCCATGTCTTACTCTAACTTTGGGACAGAGTGCTCACGACACCAGCACCAACAGAACTGTTGCAGTTTTTACTGTACATACTGTATCTATTGGGACAGTTTACAAAGAGAGCTATATGAAGAATAATATAAATATGTTCAGTTTATAAATGCAAAAGAATGATTCTTTTATGTACAGTAAATGC
The DNA here is from genome assembly GCA_027495735.1 of Lutjanus campechanus. NCBI lineage: Eukaryota > Metazoa > Chordata > Actinopteri > Lutjaniformes > Lutjanidae > Lutjanus > Lutjanus campechanus. Next base: position 8,677 of record JAJHUR010130484.1, on the reverse strand, counting down.
TAAGATCTCTAACGGGATGCCTCAATATCGTGGATGATATGCTGTTGGTTTAATTATTAGGTGGATCTGTCAGGTCATGGAATTGTGAGCTTCTCATTGAAAGCATGTTAAACACATTTTACGTCACGTCGGGCTGTTTTCACAAATACATTTTCACTAAAGTAAAGGCAGTGCTTTAATTTAGATAACTGATAATGGTTTGTGGTATTCATTTGTCAGGTTAATCTCAGTTGGGAGTGGGTTTCAAATCCTAAATGTAACATAATCAGTCCTGTTCACAGTACCACAATTTTGCTTTCAAAGAATAATTTCTTTGTGTTTTTTCTATCAGGCGATCCCTCTGAGACATTTAATGATGCTAAAGTGACTATTGAGCAGCATTTAAGTGAAATTTAAAGTTAAGAAGCTACAGACCCTTTGGATTGCATGGCACATATCTGTATGTTATGGCAGTGCGAAGCCCTTTAGACCAGAAGCCAGGACACTAAAGAGGGCGACAACAGGACAACAAAGTAAGCCTTAAGAATAAATATCTCTGTTCAATATTTATGTTTCTGTTCAAGCCCATCTGTCCAGTGTTACTGAAGGTAGTGAAAATTAGAGTATATTGTTGATACACCATGTAAGTAGCCTAAGTATATTGTTCATTTAAGAAAGATGAATAAAGCATGAGTTTTTCCATAATCACACATGTAAATAATTCTTTTGTTGTTTATCAGTTAGATCCAGAACTCCAGAGTGGCATGCAGCTCCTCTGCCCCTCTCCAGTGATTCCCTATGGGTTATTTATATTAAAAAATTATAAGGAAATGAATGAATACTTTTTGTTTAATGTTAAATATCATTTATCACTGTTGTAGCCTAAAGTGGTTCTTACATTCTTCGACTGTAAAAATGTGTAGCCTATACACTAAATTTAAAAAATTGTTTTAAAGGGAAAATCTTTCATGTGGATGTCCAGTCAGTGTTGATGGTAAATGTAGTCAACTGTAGCAATAAATTCCTCAGTGTGTGCAATATTGACAATGAAAACTGAGTTTTCCCACTCACAGAGCAGCAGAGCCTACATGTACCAGGATGCAGTGCGGGCAGGCTTGTGACTCCTACATTTGTGCAGCTGTGTTCTCACCATTCTAGCCTGTAGCCATTACATTATTGGCCAAAACGCAGCATTAGATTACAAAAATACTCATCTAGTATGCCACCTGGCCACCCTGAGGCAGAGACTAGAAATCCAAGCTGAAATAGTCTGTAGTTCTCCCTTACATCCAATGATATCACTGGAGGAGGAACCACAGATTTTTCACAAAACGACCTCAGTTTTCTTGACCAGTATAGCGCACACAGGAATGTAATGCTTTAATTGACATTTACCAGCAACACTGACTGGATGCCCACATGAAAAGTCTCAAAGTTTCCTGTGCATCATGGCCGACATGTACGGCTCAGTGCCTCCTCCTCTGAACTTTGCCTGTGGCTACTCTTGAGTCTGCCAAAGATAGCTATGGATGCCAAATCCAAAAAAGAAAAATCTCACAGTCAAATAAAGAATTTGATAGTTGTGGCTTTTGTGATAGTAAAGGTTGCCGACCCCTGGGTTAGACGTTGGACACAGTTACATCACACAGACCAGCTTGCACCAACAAAGATTTGTTTTTCAACCTGTTTAAATCATGGTTTAACTTTAAATTATGTTGCACCAAACCTTGTTTTTTTTTGAATAATCTTTTTTTTTTTTTTTTCCATTTTTTGATAACAGTGACATTACTCCCCCCCAAAAAATAATACAAATAATACAGTCAATCCTTGATGATCCCTAATCTACCTCCTCATCCCACCCTTCCTTGCATGACAGTGCATAATTTCCACAAAGGAAACAACAAAAACAACAGAAAAAAGACCATAATGAATAATAAAAATAAATAAATAACACTATATGCATGTAATGTAAGCAAGAAGAAAAGAAAAAAAACTTAGATAATAAACACTTCTATGGAGTTATCATTTGAAATTAAATTATCAGTTGTGTGTTCTATACACTTAGAGGGAAAAAAAGATCCTAAGAGGCAAAAAATGTAACTGCACGAGTGCATAGATATCAGAAGTAAAAGTGCTGATTAAAGTAATTACAAAGTTTTCTCTGCCAAGCCATCATGAGTAGGCTAACTAAGCTAATTAAATAGCTAGCTAGCAAACAATGTAATGTTTTGTTTAGGAATACAGAGCAGCTGAAAGTCACTAGTTTCCCCCACTTTTTTATACTTACTAGGACTTGAGAGTACACACATTCACTTTTTTATTAATTCATTTATTTTAATTTAGGTAAGCAAGCATCTCCATAAACTGTTTAATTTCAGTTTACATCAATAAACCTGGATTTACTAAACAGAGATAAGAGAAAATAAAAATTAAAACTAATCTTAGATTAAATTAAACTTTGTTGGTGCAACCTGGTCATACAGACCAGTACAGCTGCTTGGACAAGACTTTGTTTCATAAAGCAGAATTGTGATTGCCAGAGTGTGAAAAAGACAGACCACACTGATCTGAGTGTGTTAAAGCTTTATTTCTTCAGAATGTCCCTCCATGTTGTTGGCTGTTAATGAGAAATATTTTACATCATTTCTTTATAGTACTTAGCAATGGTAATTTGACTAATTTGATAATGATAAAAAAAAAAAAAGAATAAGTTACATTTTTCATTATGTTTATTTCCCTGTTTGCAACTTACCATCTAAGACCTCATCAGGTACAGTATTAGATGATAATAGCACTCAGAATGGTAATATGTTGACGCTTGTTTAGTTCACATTCTACACAATAATACAAGTGACTTTGAAATCCCATAGATGCCGCTATGTAACTGCATGTTGTGCCAGCCTATGCAAAAGACTTTGACGACTTTGTAGCCAACATCAAAGTTTATTATGCAAAAATGATTTTAGGGAGCCCTGCATGATTTAAGAGATAAATCATGCAGGTGTCCCAGCATAGACACTTGTGGGGTGCGTGCGCACTTGGCTGCTCCGCAACCCTCCATGCTATACTGCAACAGGGGAGAGAGGAGGGAGGGGGGGGACAGGGGTCCCCAAATGAACGGTGACTAGTTTTCAAACGTATAAAACAACTAGGAAAAAAAAACGTAAATGCCTCCATACTGCTCGTCTGTCATAATCCATGTCTGTTACAGCCTCAACGTGCCGTTTGCACACCGTCACAACACACACACTCAGGTCAGACAGTGTGCACGTGCACATGACTCCAAGCTAAAGATCTACAGTGAAGATTTAGGCTAAAAACATGGTGTAAATTACATTTTTTTTTAAGTCAATTTGGCATGTTGGGGCTTTAGAAGACTTGGATTACACCAGCTGAGCAGTTTGGAGGCATTTATGTTTTTTGGGGTGTTTTTCTGTAGTTGTTTTATACTTTTGAAAACTGGTCACCATTCACTTTCATTGTTTGGGAGATAATGCAACACTGTTTTCCTGTGAAACTCCAGCAGTGTTTTGTGGAATAACAAAGTAAACCTGACCTTCAATCGGCATGAGGGTGAGTAGATAATGACTGAATTTTCATTTTTGGGTGAACTATCCCTGTAAGGGAAAACACTTCCCTATTTCTATTCCCTTTTTTGTTACTAGGAGGTCCTTAGCATGGCAATTTATTTATCATTTACAACAAGGTTGTCAAAAGAGATGTTGTATTTCCTTCTTTGATTTATGTGACTGACAGTAACTGCTGTGAAAGCTTTTGTCTGAGCTCTTAATTTAAGAGGCGTTACGCAACACTCGTCAGTGAACCCCTCAGCTTAGGAAATATTTTGCTCAGGGGGCAAACTTAAGGTGGTTCATGCTATCAAGCACTGGCTTGATAAATTAATATTATTTTACCATCTACAAGAAACCTTCATTTTGCTAAAATTATGAAAATGATTGCTGTCAATACTACTGTTACCATTATTACCCCTTCTGGCACTGCTACAAGTACAATCACTACTCATTATCATGGACAGTAATGATAGAAGGGGACACAGAAGCAAACACTGAGCTGTTTCTCTTCCTCCAATTGTTTTGCATGCAAATAAAGCTCATACCTGTGGATGTCACCTGGGTGTTACTTTAACTAGCCCCTCCTCTCGCAGAACATGAGTCATTTGAAACTCAGACCGCTTTGTTATTCACCTTGACAGCAGCCAGCTCTTTTCCAGGTACAGATGAAATAACCTCCTCGGTGCAGGTTGTTTATAGCCTCGGTGGACTACTGAACCTGCAGCACCTGACACACAATGGAAGGGGAAGTGACGGGAAATGTTTCTCAACCTCTTGCGTGCAATAATGGCAGTGAAAGGTATAATTAAGGCTGATTTTGTGTTCACTCTTGACTATTTTGTCTTTATTTTATTTTATTTTTTTTACTTCTGTTTGTTAAATGTACTATATATTCTTGTTGCTTCCTTCCTGACTACCAGCTCCAGCTACCAGTTTCTTCCTCTTCAGCTCATTTGCACTTTGTTTTACTTAAACTTTCCATGAGAAGCCAACTACCAAGCTCAGTCGAACATAGCTAAGAGTTTGTTTTGTAGAACATACATGACACTTTCTGAACTTCTGTTTTAGCTTGAATATTGCTCCTTGCTCCTGTTCCCACTTGAGAGTAATTTAAACTGGACTAATCATCCAGCTGGGGCATTTGATCTCCCCGCTGCAGAAACCCTACCCGGACGAGGCTGTTGTAGTGTCTGTCATCAGGGAATACGAGAGGGAAAGAAGGGTGGAGAGGAGAGTGACCCAGCTGTCAGGCCCTTTCTATACGGGAATGCTTTGTGTCATTCATTCCTACATTCATACTGGACTGTGTGGATTTGCCCCAGCAGGATTGACCCCTATGGCTTTGAGAGACCTCACGATTTTGAATCCTATAAGGAGATGATGAATGAGTATGTGGTCGTCCTCAACAGAAGGTCGATGAGGTGGTCCAAGCTCCTGCAGGAGAAACCAGACGTAGAGAAGAACATGACAGGTACAAGTCACAAAAACACCCTGTTTTGTTTTGGTATCGTCTGGTGCTGGTGTGGGTCTGTGTTGTAATTTTAACATCTGTTTTGGAAGTGAAAAGGTATGTGCGTAAAGGTGTGCCTAATGAGCACCGTGCCAGGATTTGGATGGCAGCTAGTGGAGCGCAGGAACGACTGGAGAGCAACCCGGGTTATTACCAGTCTCTGCTGGCCATGGAGCATGACACCAAACTGAAGGAAACCATTCATATAGGTGCGACAACAGCAGGCCTTTTTCATCAGACATTTTGACATGTCACAGTAGGAGAAGCACAGGTGTAAATGGTAAAATTAATAATGGCTCATAATTCATTTGTTACAGCAGCTCAAAGATTGAAAGTACACGTAGAAAAAGGACCATAAACTCTACACACAATACACTACACACATGGTGTGTGGCATTGCTTTGTAAAATGGATAACTGCACAGAGATACAGAGATCCGTTGTACCATAAAATCAAGCAGCAAATTCACAGGTTGGTCAGGTTTAGTTTTTTAGTTCACAAAACACTGCTTGAGTTTCACAGAAATACAGCGTTGCAGAATCTCCCAAACTATTTAGGTGAATGGTGACCAGTTTTCAAATGTAAAAAATGACAACAATTAGAAACATAAAATACCTCTATACTGCTCATCTGGTGTAATTCAAATCTCCTAAAGTCCCAACATGCCAAGTTGACTTGAAAGACGTTATTTACACCAAAATTTTAACCAAAATCTTCACTGAAGATGCTTAGCTTGGAGTGCAAACCATCTTAACAGGGTGCGTGTGGTGTGATGGTGTGTGCACACAAGTTAATGGCGAGACTTGGATTACGCCCGGCAAGCAGTATGGAGGCATTTTATGTTGTTTTTTTTGTTTTGTTTTTTTCCATTGTTTGGGAGATCCTGCAGTGCTCTTGAAGTCTGACCTTCAATCGCCATGACAGTGAGTAGATGATGACTGAATTTTCATTATTGGGTGAACTAGCCCTTTAAGTCAATCATGTTAGTCAGATATGCAATTTTTAATGGAAAGCTGTTTGAGATCTTTGCTGTAACAACTTGACATTTACAAAGATAACATAACCTGTTAGTGTCTTTCTCATGATAACTTGACATTATCAGCATTAAAGAAACTGTTTAGCTTTATGTTTTAACATGAAATTATATTGTCATTTGTGGTCAGTTTTGACACTGGTCGCCATGATGACTTCATTATAGTTGTGTCATGAATATTTTCTTGAGTTGTTATAAAGATGTCTTTAAGTTTTATCACACTGTCCCATGCTTTTATAATGGTGTCATGAATAATTTCCTGGACTTCAACTATCCCAATATAATTTGGACTTGTCAGTGATGGCATTAAATGTTATAAGGGCAGTCTGACGACAGCACAGTACCAAACGCCACTTGACAGACAGATAGCGCGTGGGCAAACATGCACGCCAACATTTCTGGTCGGAAGGAGAGACACAACTACTTTAAAATATTATGAAAGACTTGGATAACAACAGGTTTCTGGATTTAATATATGATATAATGTGTTACATAATATCACTATGATATCATATTACATTTCTACTGAGTATGCATGTCTACATGTAAACTGTAATATTAATGGAATATTCATTTTCATAAACAGTTTTTTTGTTTGTTTGTTTTTTTTATTAAGGGCAAAAAGATGAATATCATGTGCATGTTAACTTGGTCACTGTCATGCTTTACTGGAACACATGAAAACAACACAGCCATTGTTTGTTAATTAGTAACAACTGTGCTTTTCCTGCCATAACAAGTCAAAATGTCTGCTGTGAAAAAGCCTAACCCACTACAATCTGCTATTCCCATTTATAAAAAACATATATAACTCATCAGTATATGCATGCTGTATGTGCACACAAAACAGCATGGACACACGGGTCGATTATTACCCATATTATAGTACAACCTTTGTCATGTTTTTTGTCAGACATGCACAGGACCTTTCCTGACAACGTCCTCTTCAAGAGCAAAGCAGAACCGAGCCTGCAGAGGGCTCTGTACAATGTGCTCCTGGCCTACGGACACCACAATACAGCAGTGGGATACTGTCAGGTGAAGAAAACACTTAGACAAAGGAGAGTTGACTCTTCTGTCATGTAACATAATGTCTGTTTACATAAAGAACAGGACTGGCCAGCTCCTATTCATTTAAATACATGTATGGGATTTTCCCCAAATGTAACTTTTATGACTTTCTGTGCAGTGTCTAACAAACTAATCCCTGTTTGCTCCCTGTACAGCTAATTTAATTTTGTGAATTTTAATTATATGTGTACAGTTACCTGTTTTCCCCAGACATGCAAGTAACATAGTAGTGCAAAGACATGGCAGGAGCGTAGTTGTAAAGTAATTTTTGCAACATGTAAAGTTGCTGGAACTTCACATGTAACATTGTGGCATCACCATCACGTTATTTAAACATCACTGGTATGTTGTCCCAACATTTCCACCACTTTTTGGAGAGACCGTGACAATGTTGCTTTATATCACCAAGATGTTGCTTGCAAAGTCCCTGCTAAGACAGGGTCGTTGTCGGAACGGTGCTGCAACGTAACATTTTAAATGTAATGTTGCATGGATGTTGCTACATCATAAATGAATGAATATCATAATCACAATCCTGCAGCAGCATACTGTGTTTGTAGGGGTCACGTTTTAGCAACACTACAGCAACGTAATTATATAAAGTGCAGAAAATGTCACACAGACGACGTTGAACAGACAATGCAAAAATACCATGGAATACCTGTTACAGAACATTTCGGCAACATTGGAGCAGCGAAAGTAATGGTAACATTGTAATTTAATGTTGCAGTAACGTTACACCGTCACAATGTTGAAGGGACACACTGTGTTTGTGGGGAGGTAATGCATCATAACTTGTAATTTGACAATAGGTTGGTGACAAAATCCCAATCTTACTTGAGCTTTTGGAAATATGTTGTTGCTATGGATATGTCCTGCATAAATTCTGCCATGGATTTGGCTGCTTGTGTGTTTTTGTCTGTAAATCAGTGATCCACAGCATGCCAGTGGGCTCACACACAGTTAGATCACTGCCGTCTCTGTTTGTTCCAGGGCATGAACTTCATTGCAGGCTACCTCATCATCATCACCAAAGAAGAAGAGAAGTCATTCTGGCTCATGGATGCATTGTTGGGCAGAATGCTCCCAGGTAGGGTTTTGTTTATGCTCACACACACAATAGATCTTTTAGAGTCATTTTGACATGAAATAGTGTGTGAACACAGGTGTTACCAGTGATACTAATTAAGTTTCTGATTAAGGAATTACACCAAAATCACTGGAGTCAATATGTGAGTAGTTCAGCCCTCACAGCTGCAACAAGAGTAATGTGAAAGTGAAGTAGATGTCAGTCGAGCTCACATGCCCACAAAGTCCTGGGGCGTGTTCAGCCCCGACAAAATGTGGCAAAACATTTAAGATGGAAACTGGTATGTTGAGCACCTTGTTTTGCTACACAATTGCCTTTTTAATAAGGCAGGGTTTATATATATATATATATCGCTGCTGATTGGGTAACACCTCTGACAGAACCACTAAATGAGAGAAAAGGCACCACAAAGCCTGTTGCAC
>JAJHUR010130483.1:0-32034 GCA_027495735.1 Lutjanus campechanus | reverse complement strand
ATAGAAGTCTAATAAATCTTCTATTATGCATTTATTTATGGCTAATGATCTGGAACAAAGAATAGATGTGGTCCCTCTTCTTTGTCATCTTCATCTTCTTGTGACAGATGCGACATTTGATTTTTTTCATTAGGAGTTTTTTTTTCCTGTAGGGAATTTAATTAATAAATGCTTATTACAAGGACCTTAATATAAAGCGTTACCAACTTATTTTGTTTTCCCAGGAGCTGCTCTGTCTGCAAGGGAAGGCATCTTCCATTACCATTGAGAACTCTGTGGTGTCCCTAGCACGGACAGTTGTCCTTTGCTCTGTGAAGTTGATGTACTTGGGACATATACACTTATATGCGCATATGCACTTATTTTAAGCTGCCTCGGACAAAAGCAAGCGTACTGAAGAACGGCTAAATAAATGTGATTTTGACCAGTCTGTCTGTCACAGCCAAATGTGTGACTACTTACTTCAAATTGGAGATGCTCCTCCATCACTCATCATATCAAACCCACCCCATATTAAACAAACAGCTGTGATTGGCCCTACGAGAGCCAGGACATGTGGAAATCTCTCCGAACAGGAGGGTGGCCAGACATATCTGCCGTAGCAAATGAAACTTGAGCTTGTAGATTCATCTGGTTCCCAGGCTCCTTTGGTCCAGACTGATGTATCTCAACAACTGATGGATGGATTGCTAATACAATTTGTAGAGACCTTCATGATACTCAGGGAATGAATCCTAACATTTTGGGTGACTTTTGGGCACCAGCACATTGACATTTGTCAAGAGTGACATATCTCAACAACTGCAATGAAATTTGCTATGGATATTCAAGGTCCTGAGAAGTTATACTGTAACTTTCACAATCTTTTAACCTTTTCAGAGCAAAATATTCATTTATCCAGTGTTTTAGTTTATAACACCAGCAAAACTACCATCAACCTCAGCTGTGCTTTTTGCTGGGTGCTATCCATTGCATGCAAGACATGCTAATGGGCTAAGCAAAAATGATGTTAGCATTGTCATCATGAGCAGGTTAGCATGCTGATATTAGCATTTAGCTCAAATCACACATGTGGCTGTAAGTGCCTATAGGTACAAACTCACAGAGCTTCCCTCCCCTGTTGGTTACAACTGAAGACATAAATCAAAAAACAAACAAACAAACAAACAAACAAAAAAAACAGCTCACAAGTGTGTATGTGTGTTCATGGTAATGAAGGAACATGTCACTCCATGCAACAGTGTGGCTCACTGATGTGTTTTTAATAGTTTTTTGGACAACAATGGAGCTCTATAGCTCTATAGCACGGGGGAAGAAGATATTCAAGGCTTTGCATACACATGCAATACCTGTCTCATTTGAACACACTCACACACTCACACACACACACACACACACACACACACACTTCACACACTCTCTCTCTCTCAGTCGGACAGCCCTGCCAACTCAGGCAGATTATATTAATGAACTGAGGTATTGGAGTTTAATGATGTGGAATAGAGAAATGGACAATGTGACTTTATAAGGAAGCTTTACAGAGTCGGAGAGGGTGAGGGAGAGAGAGCGAGAGAGAGAGAACGGGAGGGAAGGGAAGAGGGATGGGGAAGAGAGAAGCAGTAGAGCAAACAGGAAAAGTTGTGCTACTTCTAAATGTTTAAAATGTTCTCACATATATCATAAAACTGTAGCATTGCATTTTCTGCCCACTGGCTGTCGATGTATCTGATTTAAATCTAAACCTGACTTGCTTCACACCAGGACTGGATATCTTTTGTCTATTTTTTTTTTAACTGATTTATGTGTTGTACTATAATGACACCATTACTGTAGTGGCAGAGTAGGAATAAACACATTTGCACTGACAGTTGAAACAGAGATGTCTCGGTTGATCACGGTCTGCAGATGATCTGATTTTATGCTGCATACACAGTGAAAGAGAAAGCAGCTTACCGTGCTAAGAAGTCGGTGGTATGTAGCCTGTCGCCTGCAGCCTTTCATCTAACAGCTCACTGTGGCTGCTCCTGACTGTTCCATTACGCCGTGCAATCTTTCAAACCGATCTGCTGCCAACAAATGCTGTCTTGTTCTCTAGACGCACGTTTGATTAACAATAATGGCAAAGCTAAGTTGACTGACGAACGCATTCCATCTCCTGTGACCACTTCATGATAAAAGTCAACTCATGCGTCTGCACTTAAATGCTTTTAATGTGAAGATGCAGAACTTTTTTCCAAATAATATTTTTCCAAATATCCTGTTACATTCATTTGTGTGTCACAGGTCTGGCCCACTGGTTCCAGTAAAAAGTGTTTTGAGCCAGACACACAGTGCCAGCTCTCAGTTCTTAACAGTTTGCGACACTTCAGTGGCAGTGCTGTACTGGTTGCTGTCAGGATGTGGGTCATTGACCAGAAACTTTTTCCAAAAAAAACTTCACATAAACATCTCCTCGCCATGACTTCTGCATTTCCCTGAATTTGTAATGTGTTTACATTTTTGGGGAGCTTTCCCAGCATGCTTTTCACTGATGCTGTTCCCCCAGAAATGCCTGTAGGGTTACAGACTATGCATGTCGTGCTTTAAAAATAAAATCAGAGCTTTTCTGAGCGCTTTGCTGGTATAGCAGAGAGACGGCACTGAGTCCTTGTGGATGTCCGGATGCAGGCAGTCGGCCCAGCTGTCTCCTCAGCAGTGAGCGAGCGCTCCATCCATGGAAAACTGTTAGATCTCTTTCCTCTTATCCCTGTGGTTTCCTTTGATATGAAGCATCACACACTGGTTGGTAAACATGAGGGCAGTGCATGCACTTTGCTGAAGTTCCAAACAGTAACTGGCACCACCATTTGGAGGCACCGCATGTAAAGTTTTCTTTAAAGCTGACCCAAATAGAGACCGGTCTTTGATCTCTGTCCTCTCCTCAGGCTACGGTTGGTCTGATCCGGAACCTGGCGCTGTGCCCGGCCAATCAGGCGCCACTCAGGGAGGCGGGTGCTATCCCACGATTGGTCAACCTGCTTCTGAAGGCTCACCAGGACACACAGAGACACGCGTCCTCTGCACAGCAGACATACCAGGTCTGAACAATGCACACACTTACATCACTAAATCTTCATGTGCCACTGACTCCTTAGCACTGCCTAAAGGGACAGTTCCCAATATAAAAAATACATTTCCTCTTACCTGTAGGGTATTTATCCATTGAGATAGTTTTGAGACTGTTGGAGAGATCAGCTGTAGAGATGTCTGCCTTCTCTCCAACATAATGGCTGTGACACTTGGCTTGTGGTGCTCAAAGCTCCAAAAGTACATTTGAAAAGCTCAACAGCAATGTCTCTTTCCAGAAATCATATCGCCATCATGCTCATGACAGTGCAGGATGTAAACATTAATGGCATCGTCCTCGGCTGAGCTGTAATGTTAGCACCACTGAGCTAGCTAGAAACGGTTTAGTTTAGTAGAAAGAAAATAGTCCCTACATGAAACTGCTCACAACAAGATCTGTGGATTGTCTTGAGTAGCAGGACATGATTTCTGGAAAGAGACACTGCTGTTGACTTTTTCAAGTGTATTTTCTGGTACTTTGAGCACCAAAAGAGTGCCTTGTTCTGTTATATTGGAGAGGCTCGAGAGCACCAGAAACAGACTGAAGGGGCTCCGTGTATGGTGATCCAGTCGCATAGCTTAGAAAATAATTATTAACTAATCTTAAGACAAACACACACAAACCAACCAACCGAGGCAGCAACAGACCAAACAACTCCCATGTTCTAAGAGATAAAATTACTGTCTTTGCCCAAGGATGCTGGTTTGTTTGGAGACAGCGATGTTTGACTTATAAAATGACAGTTTCCTGTCAGAAGAGGCAAGACAATTGTGTAACAATTCAACTGTCTAGAGCTACAAGCTTTGATATTGCAAGAGGCTGAAGCCATAAAAATGTCTGAGCTTTGACAAAATGAAGAAATATTCTCTATGTTTATACTATACTAATACTTATCTAGTCTGCCTGTCAAGGAGTAAGATACATTTTATTCCATTATTATTATTATTACTCCTACTTTCCTCTAAGGTTTGCATTTTTACATGAGTTTTCCAAGTGAGATTCTACAAACCCTGACAAAGATGCCTTAAACTGCTCATTTGAAGTTGATGAATGCCACATATTTATGAGGATATCTACATATATAAGGCTACCTATTCTGCCACATTTGGTGGCAAGTTTACTTTACAAAATGTTCAAATGTTACCAAAGAGTAAAAAGGCGATTTTCAAACTGCACAGCTTGAAGACCTGCTGTCAGAACCCAGCAGACAAAAACGGAACATGTTTGGTGGTGTCAGCGGTGGTGTTAGGTTAGCTGGTTTATTTCTTTTTTGACGTGTCTCTGCCTCCGTCTTTTTTGTTTTTTCCTCTGTTCTCAGGATGGTGTTCGTATGGAGGAAATAGTAGAGGGCTGCACAGGAGCACTTCACATCCTGGCCAGAGACCCCATAAACAGAGGAGAGATCGCCAGCATGCAAACCATACCACTGTTTGTACAGGTACACTCACATGCATATGACATGTATATGACATGCATATGACCAAGCTTGAGGAATAACAGATTACATCTAACGTAATTAGGATACAAAAAAGGAAACTGTATTTTTAAAGTAACCCTCCAAACCCTGCATATGACATGCAGATTATCAAACTACAGAAACCTGAGGAGCCAAGTTGTTTTCACTTCTGTGTCCTGAACAGTTTGCAGTGGACACTGAGATTTATTTGATGGATGGAGGAGAAAGTGGAGATAAAAGCTTTCAGTGGAATTCTACTTCTAGCTTGAAGACATCTGACCTATTCCAGGACAGCTATTTGGGAAAGACAACGAGGATGACCAGTTGTCCCAAATCTTGCTTTTATCTAATGGTTGTGAAGAAAGCAGGGAGGGACACCATCGCAACAACTGTGTGCAGCTGTGCACACATGCACATTTGCTACTCCGGTGAAACTTGCAAAAAGTCCCAAACTATACTGATTTAGGCAGAGTATGTTAGAAACTACCACAAAGAAAAGGAAATCCAGCTACAACAAAGACTGGGAAACTACTTATCTATTGTCTTTTATCTGCTACTGAGTCAACGTCTCAGCATTTGTAACACTGTCACCACACAAACATAGTCTTTGTCCCACATTTGGTTTGTTGGGATCTGGTCACTCTGCCTGCAACCACACACACAGTTTTGTATGTGTGCACATGTGAGCATGAATAGCTCGACTTTGCAAAATGACACTTTAAATGCATAGGGTTGTACAATATCAAAAAATAGATTAAAAAAAAGATGTTTCATTTTTTCAACATAAATCTGATGAACATCACCTTGTATTTTGCTTTGTGATCATCTATATTACATTTCATGGTGATATCAGACATCATCTGAGAGCAGCAGCTCACCTTCCTCTGTGTGTCTGTGCTGATCAGACTGCTGCTGCTCCTGCAAAAGGATTTTACTGATAAAATGATGCATGGAGTCATAAATCAGTTCATCAGTGAGACGTGCTGTGGATAATTTACCCTATATGTAAAGTGCCATAATGATCCATAAAAAAATAACTCAACTCCTGAACCACTCATGGGCATTGGAGGGAGACAGTACTGCCTGTCCCGTCCATCTATTATCCATCTATATCCTCTTGTCCAACAACAATAACAAATGGTATCAAGACTTTGGACTGTTGGTACCAAAGTTGGTCTCCTGTGCTGTTATGAATACATCCCAAACTGTAACGCTAGAAGTGCCAGAATTCCAAAACTACTAGAACTGCCATCAGCAGCCATTTTGACAACTCTAAACTATAATCTCTCAACATGAATCCCAAATTAAGACATAAATGCATTTATCCTGTTATTCCGATATATTTTGTGTATGTACACAGCAGTATTTTTTCTGTAGGATAATAACTGTCAGTGATCCCATTCAAGTTTTAGATAAATTTACACAGAGCAAGAAACAATTAAATGTATTTTATGAGATTATTAACACACCAATTTAACATGAATATTCACAAATTTCCTCCAGAATCATCACAAAAAGATAACCACAGCCTATGGGGAAAAGGCTGGAAACAAGTACAAAAATAAAACCAAAAAAAATAGAAATATTGGTGTTTGTTGCAAGTAAGGGTAATTTGAGAGCCAAAAATAAAAACAAAAAAAAATCCAGCAAACTATAGGTGCTGCGATGAAAAGTGTTACAACTGTCCCCAATCTCCCCTACTCAGATTTCTCAATTATTCTACAGATTTCAACAATTTTGTCTAATTATTTGTATTTTAATGTAAGCAAATTAATGGAACTAGCATCCACTTGTGAAGCTTTACTGACAGAGACACTGACTTGCTAAGCAACAGTGGCAATTTCTGTGCAGTCAAAATGACCGTCTATGGCAGAAATAAGTAAAAAGGATAACATTTTCTTTGCCTTTTGTGCAATTTAGAAAGAAGAAGAAGCATTTTAAATGACAAAAGTCAGGTACCAGCAGAGTAGCACTTTTTAATTCAACAAAGTTATTTCACATATGAATTTGAAAATGGTCAAAATGACCACCTTGGTGTTAAGATCACTGGTGTGTGTGTGTGTGTGTGTGTGTGTGTGTGTGTAGCTGCTGTACTCGTATGTGGAGAACGTGAAGCGAGTATCAGCGGGCGTCCTGTGCGAGCTGGCCCTGGACAAACAGTCTGCAGAGCTCATCGATGCAGAGGGAGCGTCAGCACCACTCATGGAGCTGCTGCACTCCAACAACGAGGGAATCGGTGCGTCTCTCTCCACTTCTGCTCCACATCCACATCTCAACTAACAGCTAGATTTTGCCCAATATGAACCGTTTTATGCAAAGATGTTTCAGACCAACGCATGCTAATACCTGCTGTGAGCTGACGTAACTTCACCTGATGGGGTTAACCTTTTCTGAAGCAGTGCATTTCAGAAAAGGGTAAGGCCATCAGCTACAGTCTTGTCTCACTTTCAACTGAGTACATTTCCATCCACTTGTTTATATGCTGTTTTTATGGAAAAGTTGATGTGGAAACAAATCATGATATACATGAAGCACTGACTTAAACATCAGATCATCAGATCTGTGCATAGCAATGAGGAGACTGTAACCTTCCTCAAATTAACACATGAAACAAACAGAAAAGTTATATTTCCATTATATTTTCTAAGTTACCACATCTCATTGTGTCCTCTCCTTCCTTCTTCCTCTGACATCTTTGGAAAATTAGCAACACCTGCTATTTTTCTTGGTAAACCAGTTCCTATTATTTACATCATGGTAGTGGGTGGAAACATGTATTAAATTTAAGGAATAGTTTGGATTTTTTTTAAAGTGGGTTTTTAAAGGGCTTGTTCGGATTCACCCATATTACACAATAACACAAATACACTAACTGATTGAGGCACTGTAATGCTGGTTTCCTGCTAAGAAAACCTGTCTGACTGCGAGGTGAAGTGATGAAAATATAACAAATATAGTATTCATTTGAAATATGTCACAATTGTGCATCCGAAAAGTGCTGACATTCAAACATTGTGCAAACATTCATTAATTTGAACTCTAATTAACATGATAAAAGTCATTCCGTCCTGCAATGCAAATTTCAAAGGAGGACACTGCGGCTGTAGTCTTGTTGTCAGGGTAGCGAGTATTTCAACTCAGCGTGTTTCATTAATCTCTGATCGCATGTCATTTTATGATAAATTAAATTAAATATATTACAGTTTTCTCCTTTAAACTGATAGAAACTTTTTAAGTGTCTAAAATACATTTTGCTGCTGATCCTGTCCACAGCAGTACATTGTTTAGCTTCCTACACCTGAACTCCTGCTGCTTCTCCAAACTGGGTAACACATCTCATACATCCCCACTTCAAAAAATCCAAACTGTCCCTTTAATTGCCGATTTACTGGAAATTGGTTAAAATGCTGAGCTGTTAGGAGCTCGAATCCTTTGAGCAGTCAGGCGAACAATCATGCTGTGTCTTTGCTGATCAAAGATTAGCGTCAGGAAGCATCTGGAACAACGACTCTTATCTAGTAGCCGGAGGTGGGATATACAAGTACCTCCAGGTGATGTACTTCTGACATCTGTCACTTCTTAAGGCGCTATTTTGCTTTTTTTAGTTAGTTTTTTTTTATCTGTCCGCTGTAAACTAATTACATTCCCAACATTAACATGCATATAAATGACACTAGTCTTTTCTATTTGGCGCTGGCACCTTAACAGCGCTTGTTTTCACCCAAAGTGCTGTGTGTTTGAGGGAAGTGACATGTGGCTGCACCTGTAAGCTGCCCAGTACAACCACAGTCTGATCTGCCTGCCACTGAGCAGCTCCACTGGTGTAATGAGGGAGGGCCAAGCCAGTGTCCTACTTTACAGCATTGGCAGCTTCATTTTAATTTTGCTTATGAATATAATTCTGAATTGGATTATTTTTGCATAGCAGAATTGGCAAACATTTCATTACTCTGCCTGTTTTTGCAAGTTTATTTGAAAACTGTGATGACTGGTTAAATTTGTGTTAATGCTTGTGATCACACGTTTGCAGATTCTTGGAGGAGTTTGGAGTTTTGAGTGAAACGACCTTTAGTTCTTCAAAGAGTACAAATGAGTTTCTGTCTTTTTCCCTTAAGTCTGTTTATAAATGACTGTGATGTTGCTCTCTCCCTGCAGCCACCTACGCTGCAGCAGTGCTGTTCCGAATTTCAGAGGACAAGAGTTCAGACTACAGGAAGAGAGTTTCAGTGGAGCTCACACACTCGCTCTTCAAACACGACCCTGCCGCCTGGGAAATGGTAAGAACCCTGCGTGTGTGGATGTAGAGGTGCTGTCCTGACACAAAACTTTAACTTCAACACCAACCTTACAAGACACTTGTTAGTGTCTTGTAAGTGTTAGACAGTGTAGAACACAATAAAATATGTCTTACGAGAGTGTATCAGACCTGTACTCTAAACTATAACGAATGTCCAAACTGCTGTTCCTTAGAGAAATCAGAACAAAGCTAGTCTCTTTATGCAATACTTCAAAAATATTTATGTTGGAATGTTGAGTTCCACTATCTGAGGGAATAAGCAGCTGTGTAGTCCGGTGGTATGCCTGTGGATATGTCTGTATCTCTTGTCAGATGGCAGTCTGGATGCCTTCTATTGGTCCTCTGTAAAGGTTAACAAGAACTTGGTAAACTTGGTGCAGGAATTTTGCCTTCTGGAGTTTCCTTCAGAAATATAGCCCTGTCCGAGCCTTCTTTACCAGGGTGAAGATGTGTGATGTCCATGACAGGTTCTCTGTGACGCCGATTCCCAGGAACCACAAACTGTCCACCTGCTCCACCTCAGCTCCACCGATGTCTTTGCCTCCTTTATTCAAAAATCAACAATCTGCTCCTTGGTTTTGCCGACAGTGAGCAGTAGGTTGTTTTCTGTGCACCATTCTGCAGGATTGTTGATTTCCTCCTGATATTAAGTCTCATCATTATTTGAAATCTGACTGGTGATGGTGGTGTCATCTGTGAATTTCCCAGTAGAGTTCTCCCCATGTTTGGGGGCCGCAGTCATGGTTGTACAGTTTGAACAGGAAGAGGCTGAGCACATGGCCCTGGGGGGCACCGGAGCACTACAGGGGAACAGTTGACACGCTAATCCGAACTGTCTGGGGTCTGTTTGTGAGAAAGCCCGATATCCAGTTGGCCAGTGTTAAGTTTCAGCTTCCTGGGGGAGATCGTGTTGAATGCTGACTTGAAAGCAACAAACAGCAGTATCAGGAGGTGAGTACCAGAGGGTAGCAGTCATTTAGACTACACACTGCAGACTTTTTAGGCATAGGGACGATGGTGGCTTCAAGACAAAGCATGTAGCAACACTTGCCTGTGACAGTGATATGTTAAAGATGCCAGTAATGACATCCACTAGCTGGTTGGCATGTTTTTAGTACACAGCCAGAGGTGTTAACAGACCAAGCTCATATTCACTCTCAGTAGGATTTTTTCTTGCATCATCTGTGGCTACTGACTGAGGTGAGAAGACTTAACAGCTGACTCTTTGTTGAAGACATCAAATTGAATATAAAATGTATTTAGTTCGTCGTGTGATGTTCTGGATCACTTGCCATGCATCTTTGGTGCTGCTGATGCTCTCTCTCCATGCGTATACCTTCACTTTGCCTCCTTGATGCCAGCCTTCATGTGCACTGATTGTTCTGTAAGTTTCCATATCACCTGAGTTAAAGGCAGCTTTTTTTGGCTCTGGATAGAACCCTCACCTCTCCATTAATCCAGGCATCCTGGATGACGAATGATTTTATTGTCTTTGTGACCACCACATCCTCAACACATGTGCTGATGATGTATATTCCGAAAGACTGATGTGGTTCTGCATCACAGACACTTTCATCCCACTCCCTGTATCTTAATCTTGCTCCCTATAGGGTCTTTCTCTCTTTTTCTCTTCACACACACAAAGGGACACACACTCACACTCTTTGACATACCGCCTCACCCATCTGTTGTGCATCCTTTCTTATGCATACTACAAGTGTTCCTTCAGACTGCACAGATGAGGTCTGAATACTAATACCTAACTCAACAGGCCTCCGACATGTCCTTAAAAAAAAAACTCTAAATCATAATCATATAAGCCCAAAGTCATTTTTACACAGAGAATCAAATAATTGAATATGTTTGTTTTTGTGAAAAAAGCTCATTTTAATAATCTGAAGGAATCGAGTATTGTGTACATGTGTTAAGCAGTGACACAGTATCAGTCTGTGCACTGCTGGCTACTAAACCACAAAGGTGTTATGTGGCAAAAAACAGACAAATTAGTACCAAACTGTCCCATATTTCTGTGTGTGTGGCTGCATCTCCACCTTGTTCTCTGTGAGAAACACTTTATTGAAGTGTCTGCCTTAGACAGAAACAGTGTTGCCAAAGCTGTGTAAAAAAAATCATTGCATGTTTTGTTCATCTCTGTGTCTGTCTGTTTCTCTCCAGGCCCATACTGCAGTTCCATTAGAGCCTACATACCTAGCTGATGGTGAGTACTTTGATTTACAGTGGAAAACTCCCACAACATTGTTTTAATGCAAATACACAGATTTAACATTTTTGTCATTCAGTATGATTTTAGTGTCTTACACACTTTAACGGGACACTGTCCGGTGTGTTGACCTCTTACTGACAGTTCTGTAATCCACAATGCCAACCTACTAATATTTCTTAAGCAGTTAATTAAGAATTGTTTATTATGTCTCATCATTATATTTATTTTCATGATACTTTGACATCTGAAAGCATTCAAATGTCACTTGAACTGATGTCCAGGTTCAGTGTGGAAAGGAACATAACTTGTGGTCTTTTTGAACTACAGAAATCCAGGGTTTACCTGCTTCCTTTACACTCCATTCTGACAGCACTGTAACCACTGGGAAATTACAGAATAAGGTTTTTAATAGGCTCCCCTGATGGGGAGAGTCAAACTTAACACAGAGAAATGAAACACATAATATCAGTCAGCGTGACACGTCCCAAGAGTATAATTATCTTTCATAGAAATCGTAGGGAAATCATAGAAAAAAGATGCTTCAAAAAGATGTGTGAATCATCACATTTTTAACATTTTCTACAATATTGAGGAAGTGTTTGTCTGTGTATATCCATGGGTGCGTTTCAAAGAGGAACTGCTAATCGCTAATTCTGGCGTAAATTTGCCAAAATGTAAACAAATGGGGTAAAAACGGAGCTCAGAAGAGAATACAAGTACCCACCTGGGGCTGACGTCATAACAACGTATCACACAACAAAATCACAGCTGTGGTCACTTCATGTTGCACACACATAGAGCATATACACAGATAATTAAATTCAGAATTGAATAAATTATTAATGTGTAGTTGAGTTGACCCTGTGTGCACTGTTTATCAACTCAAGATCAGCTTTAATCCAAACCCCATGCCTCCTTTTCCAGTGTCTACACCTGTATTTCTATCAAAGGTGATACGTGTTTCAGCAATAAAGACAAAAAAAATACAGATTAAAACAAAAAATGTAGGTGGCCCTGTAGCTCAGTTGGTAGAGCGTCCTCGTCAGCCCTCTGCAGCGGCTGCTGGTTCGACTCCCGCCTTCGGCCCTTTGCTGCATGTCATCCCGCCTCTCTTCATCCCATTTCCTTCCTTCCAAGTTTCTTTGTTAACAAAGACAACTTTTCCTCTCCCTAGCTAGCCTCTCCTGCGGCATCCCACAAGGTTCCATACTAGGTCCCATTCTGCTCTCTATACACATGTTCCCGCTCAGTCAAATAATTCAAAAAGTATGACGTTTCCTTCCATTGTTATTTTGATTACATTTTATTTCCCCCTGAAACCAAATGACCAGCCTTGATGACATAAAGTGTTGGATGTCACAAAACTTCTTTCAGCTGAATGAAGGCAGGTCTGAAATGATCCTATATAGCCCTCTGACTCCATCAAGCTGATCTTCAACAGTACTTGCAGCCTGTCCACCCTTGTCAAACTCCCTGCCAATAACCTTGGTGTGATTTTTGAATCTGCCTTTGAGTTTGACAAGCAAGTTAATGCAGTAGTGAAAGCCGGTTTTTCCAGCTATGCAGCATCGCCAAAATCAAACTGTTTACCTCTTTCAAAGATTTAGAGATAGTCATTCACGCCTTTATATCCTCCCGCTTAGACCACTGCAACTCCCTGTATTACTTGGGTTAGTCAATAGTCCCTCTCCCGTCTCCAACTGGTCCAGAATGTCGTGGCCAGGCTTCTCATGGGTACCCAGAAATGTGACCATATCACCCCCCATCCTGGCCTCTTTTCACTAGCTGCCAGAATTGAATTCACCTGGCATTCCTCTACATCCTGGACCTTCTAACTCCCTCAGGTGGGCTGACTTTTGGCTACTCTTCCACAAGCTAACCTTAAGCTTAGAGGTGGCTCTGCTTTTGTGGTTGTAGCTCCTAAAATGTGACTTGACTTGACCTGACTCAGCATTTACATGCACCGCCATTGCAAACACCTACATGTCAATAGAGGAATAGCCTTGGATGTTGGTGTTTGCATGTTTCCACCTATCAGATCGCAAAAACACTTTTGACTTCCTCCAGTTTCAGTCAGATTTCATACTGAGTTGACAGTCTGTTCTGCCCACCCTTCAGCCTCTGTATGAGACATTCTGGGCTTTCAAGTAGCCTCATTGTAAACCCATCCTCATCAGGTGACACAGTATGAAAAGCGTGAAAATGCACGTATGAGGTGGATACGTGAGGTGTGGTGGTTAGTTGGGTCAAAAGAAACATATGACTTACACCCAGGAGGACAGGGTTCATGTCCCATGTGAAACCAAAAAGTCAAAATTAGTTAGTTTAAAGTTACATAACGTCCGTAACGCAACCTACACATCTTTTCCTAAACCTAAGTATTGGTGCCAAAACCTAACCAAACTGTGACCGCTTCACAACGTTAAGCAGGTGTTAAAAGGGCTTTCTGGCAGAGTCACATTGATGCTAAAAGGTACCTTGTGCTTCTAATAGTGGTATGAGACGGGGAGGGAAAATACATCAGTGTTTGATGACCTGGGATGAAAATGGGTTGGGGCTGATTTAAAAAGAAAAAAAAAATCAATGGACTAGTAGACAAGCTGCTCTTCCTGTGGAAAAAACACAGAGATCCATTTTAAAATACAGGCATGTCACTCTGAATGGGATTTCAATTACAGGAGGACCAGTGAGTTTGATGAAAAAGGGTAGGCAATTGCAGCTGTAATTATTGGGTGGGGGGTAAAAGATTACCCATGTACGTGCTTTAGACAGGATTAAAATCACTGACCAGAGCAGGTGATGTAAAAATCATCCCATTTCCCACTGAGACAAAAACAAAACCAGTCCAAATGGAGCTTTAGAGCGGTGTGACAGAGTGATGCTTATTTTCCCTTCAGTACTCACCTTTTGTTCAGATACTGGCTTGTAGACAACATACTAACCAAACACGTCCTCATACCCAAACAACAGTACAGGTCCCCTGACAATGAGTATGTGATATCTAAGTATGGGATATTAGTCACATGGGCGTAACGGCCAATCAGACTTGACCACTACCTTGTCCTGGTACTAGCTCTTAATGCACACAGACCTGACACACAGTAGTGGTTGTAGTCATAAATCATAGTGTGGGTGTTGGGCCAAGTTCGTCCACAACAAATCATACTCAATAGGTTCTGAAACGCACATGTTAAACATAATAGGTCCTCACAGCAATGCACCACAGTTCAGTGCATCAACCACAGCAGCCAAATATTGACTGAGGCAGGCAGCAGCTCTAATAATCCTGAACAAGTGCAACTTTTTGAAGAGAAACTGGTGCAGGAGTTGGTTTCTGCTGCAGATAATGATGGCTGGACTTCCTCCTGCTCCTCAGATCATCTTCTTGTGACAAACTGAAGCAAATGGCTGTGTTTCGCCGTGGTTTTACATAAACTCTTCTCCCACCAGCATTTTTGACAAAATTCACCTATTTTTCAACACCCACAAAATATTCAGTTCTATGAATATGTTAACATAGAATAATCAAATGAAAGAACAGATCTGATAGCACACTCAAAAAAAGTTTTGTTCGAGCTTCATTCGTTCTTTTCTATAAGCACTTGAATGTTGGTTGGTTGCAATAAAAAATCCACTTGTACCAAAACTTCACAAATAAAATGTATATTGCAAGCTAGACAGTGTGCGGGAGTCCTCTTGCAACTTTTTGGTGTACTTATCCCTGTCCTTTGCACCTGTCTCATGTAATAGATGTGTGAAGTGTCACCAGTGTGGCTAACGTTAGCTGTGTGTGTCCCCCGCCCCCTGGCCAAAACACCCTGTCCAAGAGGCCCGGGGGCTGGAGTGCTGTCTGCCCCGGCTGAGTCCCAGCGGCTGCAGTATGAGCAACCTCGCTGTGTGCCCAGGTCGCAGTCCCGCCAATCTGCAGCTGAGCACCGATGTTTTCATGCCACACAGCATCATCTTTTTCTTCTTCTGCTGAGTTCCAGCAGTTCTCTCCTTCTCCGAGTGAGAAATTTTTTGTCAGATGATCCTTGACAGCAGTTAATGGAAAATCTCGCCATTGGTGGGGAAGCGTTGTGTCTTAAATGACAGAACATCTCATAAATAAGGGGGGGGGAGCAGTGAGCTAGCAGGACGTTGGCTTCTGTTCCTCTGTGCAATGCGCAGGCTGCACACTGAGTGAAAGACGGGCCATCGCGATCTGGCATGTTTGAGATGTTCACTGACGCTCAAAAAGATTGATCTCTCATCATCATATGGTAAACAAGAAGCAAGAAAAAAGAAATTGCTTTATTTTTACTGGTAACACACACACATCTATGAGCTTACAACAGAGTACAGGCAGTTAAAGTTCTGATTTGACAACTTATATTGTGTTTTTGCTGTTTTGAGTTATATTTTTACTGTTAAGCTCCTCTCCCTACAGTGTCACTCAAAACCTGCAGTCTGCGGGCCTGCATTCTGATTGGCCAAGGCAATGGGTGCAACCAGGGGTACAGTTGGGAGAAGGGTTCACAAACTCATGTTTTATCGAAAATAAAAAGGAAATAAAGGACAGATCCATTGAGAGGGCTATAAAAGGAAGACATATTCAATATATTTTCTGCTGTATATTGGGGGGACAGATTGGTATCTTCTCAGTATAATATTTTCTTCATATTTTTACTTCCCCAGTCATAATTATTACGGCCACTAGAGGTCACCACCGAGCAATAAACGTTCAGAAATTCATGGCTTGTGTGCTTGTATAGACCTTTGCGCCCGTTTTTTTATTTTATTTTATTTTTTTGGTGAGAAAGTGCATTAACCACAAAATAAACAGCTAAAAATAAGATGCCTGCTACCTACTAATGAAACTGTTATAAATGTCACTCTCGCCCATAAAAGAGGAGATCTAAAATGTTATCTTGTTACCTGCCACAGCTGCTGCCTTCCACCCTTCTAGACTCTGAACACACATACTATTTTTGTTCCCTTTATTGTTCTCCATCAAACACAAGGCCCCCTGCTTCTCCTCTCCTCACGCTTCTCCATACTTCACAACAGGTGGAGGTAGCCTCAAACAAACCACGCAGCCTCATTAGACAGAATCCCAGAGGGAAAGTGAGCTGTCACCACAGCAGAAGACGCTCAACACACGGCAAACACACTGACTCCATGTCCAAATAAAGCTGGACATCTACATGCACAGCAGTGAGCCCGCCTATATATACACACACACACAGATCACATTAGTATTCCTGTCATACACCTCCTCAACAGCAGGACCGCACACGTCATGATGTAATCACGCAGGTAGGATCCCTGCTGTGGGCATGAAGCTGCTCTAACATATGTGCGTGTGTGTGCATGTGACACCCAAAAGTGCCTGAAACTTTTAGTCCTAGGAACTACTTTTCAAGGAACTTACAGGTTCCCTCAGCCCGCTGTTATCTGTGTTTCTGTTGCGGTCGAAAGACCCGTGAAGATTAGGCAAATTAGTTCCGTGACGTGTGTATTTTACAATGACCGTTTCCACGACTATACAACAACGACATCATATAAAGTGAAGTGTAACGTCCACACTAAGATGAGTGGCCCAGATGTTAAAAATCAGTGAGTTGTGCAGCAGTGAATCAATACTGTTGGTATGCTGCATCATAATTGCAAGTTTTACTTGGCTGGGGATTTCTTCAGAGCTAGCTGAAATCTAGCTAGCTGCTGGCTACATTTCAGAAGCAGAGCAGCTTTGTGGCAGGTCGACACTGGTAGCTAATGATGTGATGAATTGTTTTGACTGGCAGGCGATTAGAAGGATGGGAATCCCAAATAACTTTTTTTTATTTTTTTAAATTCTTTTTCAGCATTCTGCACCATCTGGTGGCTCCTAAGTGGGCCTGGGGCCCCACTTTAAAAAAACATAGAACTTGGATTAGAATCTCTGCCAAAAATGACTTGTATTTGCATTTACATTAATTACACAAATTCAGTCTTTTCTGTCTTTCTTTTTTTGTATTGGTGCAAATACAATACAGTAGTGACTACAGATACAACAACAATTGAGACAAAATACATAAGGCAAACAGACAAAAACAGACTAACAAGACAATACAGAAAACAATAAATGAATAAATGAATAATAAATAATGAGTGCAAAAGTTTACATGGCTAATATAAACAGTCTTAATAACTGTAATAATATTGGCATTGGCATTTTTTGTGGGGTTCTTTTATAGTTCTTGTGTACTGAAAGATAAAAAATAAATAAATAAATAAATAATAAAAGCAGATTCAGACATCTTTCTGACTTAGAAAACTCTTGCATGCAAGCCTCAGAGGAATTATAATTAATTAATAAGTAAAGTAAATAAATAGTTTATGTGATATTTTTCAGTGTTTCAGCTTCTAAATATAAAGCTTTTATGTACTTAATATACAGTGAAATGCATCCATATTGTGTTTCATGACTACGAAACAGCACTACAGGAAATAACAGCATATGTGTAAATATATCAAACTGCAGTGTGTGCGGTGACTCATAAATTAGAGCTACATCTGTTTAGAACAGGCTCTAAACTACCAAACAAGTACGCAAAGCAAGGAGAGAAAGAGGAGAGAGGGAGGAGATCATGAAGGAGCGGAGGAGAGAACTGAAACAGGACGTGAGTGTGGAGGAAAAGGGAGAAGAAGGAAGAGGAAGTGAAGGAGAGAAACGTGTTTGAACAAAGCTTAAAAAACAGACGACAGCTCTCCCCTCTCCTCTCCGTCAGTTTTCTCTCCTCCACGAAATCGTTCTCCTCTCATTTCCTCTGTGTACACATTCTGTGTAAATCCCTCCATCTCACCATCTTTAATTAATGTGTTAGTCTTCATCCCGAGTGTATCCCCGCGAGTGTGTGTGTGATTGAGGAGAGTATTGGTTCTTATTTAAAGCCAGGATCTCCGTCATTTTTTTTTTTTCGTTTTCCGAGACGCTTAATCCACTGCAGTCGTGCACGCACGTGCATGTGCGCACACACACTCACGCACGCACGCACATAGAGCTGTCAGTAGTTGTAATGGAGGTCAATTGAAGGTGCTGATTTCATAGCGCAGTTGTCGGAGCAAAATGAACTCATTTATTCAGTATCTAGTGTCTCTCGGTTACACCTTCTATACAGTCAGTCAACCTGCACACATTCATCATTAGGCCTGTACAGCGGAGTGTGACGCAGCGTTGGATGGTCGAAAGTGGCCGTCTGGCTATGCATTTGTTATAGTCATTCACACAAACTATTATGGAAAACACACATCAATGTAAAGTGTGTAAAATATCAGTTAGAAACATATTATATGCTGATACAACTCACTTCAAACCATTTAACGCACACCTACTATGTGATTATCCTGATTATACCACGGTCATTTACCAACAATATGACATTAAAGCATTCACAGATGTTTTGGTGAAAGTTTTGCACTCAAAATCGAAAGTTATGAAGCAAAAGTGTACTGTTGTCAGGACAAGGAATAAGGTCCCTTTTACAATCAAATTTAGCTGGCTTGCCGTAGTTGATAATGAGTAACACTGCTTCCTAACTAGAAGCGATGCAAGCAAACAACTGTCCACACATACGAGCGATGTCGCAGCGGCATACTTGAGATCCCTCCCTCTGTACATGAGTAAATTAGGTTATTTATTCATAACTAGCATCATTTTCTTAAATCAGTCTTGTTTCTGTATAGTTGGAGGACAGTTTACTTACTTTTAACTCCCAAAAGTTCCCTTTTTTCCTTTCAAACTCTGTCCTTTTTGAGGATATTCTTTAAAAAAAAAAGGCTGCTGTGGATCATATAAAAGGTGCCGCTAGTCTCGTTAATTAGTCCCTCATCCTCCCTTTGACTGCTTTGATGAAGAGAAACACAAACATCAAGGATGTCGCATCGATTTTAACCAGATGAAACAGGGTGGAGGTACGTAAAACAACACTCAGCCTGTTGGCTGACGCACACAGCAGGTTAGGACACCCTGATTTAGGAAAACTAAAGCAATCAGCTGAGCGACAACATTAAAACAACATTAAAACAGCATAATGAGGTTACTAAATACCTGTATGTACCTTCTCGTAGTGACCAGCCTCGACCTCGGTACAGCCAGCAGTGCCATGTCAAAGGACCTCAGGTTACAAGATGGCACGTAGGGAATAAGGAGCTCAGTGAGGCAGCTTGGTGCCAAACCATGCAGAGCTTTAAAAGCTAACAATAATATCTTAAAAATCAATTCTGTATTTGACAGGCAGCCAGTGAGGTGCAGCTAAAACCGGAGTGATATGCTCAAATCTCCTCGCACCAGTGATCAGTCTAGCAGCCACATTTTGGACGTAAAGGGCATTGCAGTAATCGAAATGAGAGGAGGCGAGGGCGTTGACAACTCTATTGAGGCCTTAAGTAGATAAAAATGATCTAAAGCTCCCTAACTTGCATAAAAATTACACAATAATTAATTTTTTTTTAACGTGTGGCATTAACAGCAGTTACCTACAAGCCCTGTGGGGTTATCAGAGAGAAAAAAAGAGCCATGTGTAAATCTGCACTTTCCATTTACAAATTTGTTTAAAGGAAAAGTTCACCTCAAAATCAAAAATACACATTTTTCCTCTGACTTTTCATGGTATCTATCCATCTAAATAATTTTGGTGAGTTGCAGACTTTTGGATTTATCAGCTGTAGTTTCATGTAGGAACTACTTTCTTCCTGCTGTAGAATCTGTTGGAACTACTTTCTTTCTACTAATGAGAAAATAGTGCTGACGTGAAGCAGCTCACAACAAGATCTGTGGATTATCTGGAGTAACCTGGTCATGATTTCTGGAAAGAGACACTGATTTTTTTTTTTCGTGGTGGTTCGAGCAACAGAAGCCAAGTGCTTTTAGCTCCATCACATCATATTGGAGAGAAGGCAGACATCTCTAAGACTGATATCTCCAAAACTCTGCAACTCATACCAAAAATCTTCAAATGGATAAATAGCACGACACGCCTGAAGGAAAATATGTATTTTTGATTTTGGGGTGAATTATCCCTTTAACCCATACACAACCAAAAGCAGTTGATCTCATCAGTGTATCTGGTTGATGATGTTATCTCTGTCTCTGCTCCTCTGTGTCTCAGAGTTAGATGCCTCTTACCCTCCCTATGGCTACGCTGATCTGCCTCTGGACACCCTGCCGCTAGACCCGGACCTCCACGAGCCCTACATCCCCGACATGACCTACGACCCCAGACAGGCCTACCCCGAACCACTCTAACAGGTAAACACACACACACACACACACAACACTGTGTTGTCAAATCCAGAAACTATTTTAGATTTTTAAATTAAAATAGTTCAAAAAGTGGTGCAGCCAATCAGGGTCCTAGGAATGACTACTGACAGCTACAGGCGTGGTTTTAGATGTGATGACAGTGAGAAGCATCCATTGAAGTGACTGGTCTCAAACAAAAATTTGCGGCTCCTGAAGAGGTTAGCATAGCTACTCTGATAGCATCAGTTATATCGGAACTGGAGAGTATTTCTTCATTGAAAAAGGAGCAAAGAACGACACTGAAGGCTTTTCTCTCTGGAAAAGATGTTTTCACTCTTCAGCAAGAGTTTGATCTGATTGGTTGAAGTTAGCCCTTGTTTGACGTTACGGACAGATGGTTCATCCAAGTATTTTGAAAGTACCTGCCCTTTTCCAAACAGTTTCCAAGGACCACCTCCTAGATGCTTCTGTCTAACAAACACTCTGGTGTGCCACAAACCTCACTTTGGCAATCATTGTGTGTGTTGTTACATTTCTTAGCCAAAGTAACAAAAAAAACTAACTAAATAAAAAACATTTTAGAAAACTGGACTTATTTACACAGTACTGTATATGTTGCTTTCTATCTAGCTCGTCACTAATCTATCCCAAAGTCACCTGGATTAGAGGTACAACATTGTGCTGACTTGACAGCCTCACAATCTGTGTTTATGTGCACTTCAGTAACAAGGTTTTCAGTAACAGGATTCCTGCAGTAACCTTAGAGCATGTCCACACAAAGTCGGCCACTCGGAGGAATGACCAGCTGTGTGTGTGTGTGTGTGTGTGTGTGTGTGTGTGTGTGTGTGTGTGTGTGCATTTTAAACATTGATGTAGCCAGTGATTCGGCACAGTCGTTGTCACTAACCTGCATTCATGTTAATTTCATCACAGGACGTGACCATAAAATATTGATATGGTCAGCTGGGCTGTCCTGCTCCTTGCGAGATGTTGACTATGATGCAGTTTAGTTGTTTGCCAAGTGAAAAGAGAGCAAAGCAGGAGAGATTCAACTGCTGTGTTGTTAAGGTGTTTCACTGTCAGACGTCTCAAAACATCCGCAAAATACTAGTAGGAATACGAGTTGTTTTCCCACAGATCATTGTACATGCCTCGAACCCTGGTTTCTGTAGTCAAGGTAGAGGATTAGAGAAGACTGATGTGCACAGCTAGATTTCTCCTGGAGAACACTGATCTCTTGTCCAGTGTACAGATGCATCCACACTAGCATCAGGGGTTCAATTCAATTTTATTTGTATAGCACCAAGTCTTAAATTTATCTCAGGGGTGGCAGTAGCATTTTGGTTGTAATGATCGTTTCACAGCAGTCTGGTTAAAACAGCATATAAGCAAATTTTCCAAATGTCAGAATGTTCATTTGAATAAATAAAGTGCTAACACACATACCAGGAACATGCTGACAGAATACTTAGCTAATATGTGGGTAATATGCCTAGAGTGGCACCTTCACAGTGGGACTCCAGTCAGCCATGTCAGTTTTTTGCAGTCGGCAGTGGAGTGTGTGGACTCCAGCTGTACTGCTGTACAGTGTTGGGATTATCCCTGTGTATATATCTGGCTCCTGGCTAAGTCAGCTGTGTCAGCTCTGACAGACTAGTGGGGAGTCCCGGGCATTTAACCTCTGAATGCCACTAACAACTCTGACATAACAGCCATGTGGCCTGATGACCCATATGAGAGCTCAGCCACCCTACAGAAGTTAAATGTGTGAGACCCCATCCACCAGTCCGTAAGAACTGAAGAAGCTTTTTGTCTGAAAAGTGAAATGTTTTTAAGAAATCTACAGCAAGACTAGTTGCCTTTGACATGGCATGTCAAGACATCCTATGTTGTGGATGATTGGGAATATTCACAGACATATGCTTTGCCTTTATGACGAAAGTATAAAACCTGTGCGTAAATAAAATATCAACCCCCACTAGAAATATCCTGCTGGGCAGATGGATAAATCGTTGTTCGTCCAGTACATAATCCCCCCCAAAATACAAATTGACATTTCTGTTTGCATACAGATAATACAAATAAAGATACAACATGTTCATTGGTTAGCT
This sequence comes from Lutjanus campechanus, assembly GCA_027495735.1. Classification (NCBI taxonomy): domain Eukaryota; kingdom Metazoa; phylum Chordata; class Actinopteri; order Lutjaniformes; family Lutjanidae; genus Lutjanus; species Lutjanus campechanus. The sequence continues at coordinate 9,575 of JAJHUR010130483.1, read as the reverse complement.
TTAGAGGTGTTGCTAGCTGTTTCTTCCCTTTTTCAGTCTTATTGCTAAGCTAGGCTAACCACTTCCTGATGTCAGCTCTATACTTGATGCAAGAGTGTATCTACTGAATGTTCTCAAGGTTATATGTTCCCAAGTGTTGTACGTTCCCAAGGTCCTATGTTCCCAGAGTCCTAGGTTCCAAAGGTCCTATGCTCCCAAGGTCCCATGTTGTCATAGGCCTATGTTCCAGAGTCCTTAGTGCATAGTGTCCTATGTTCCCAGGGTCCTTTGTTCCTGTAGGTCTTATGTTTCTAGGTTCTTAAGTTCCCATGGTTCGATGTTACCAGAGTCCTAAGTGCCTACTGTCCTACATTCCCAAGGTCCTATGTTCCCAGAGTCCCGAGTTCCTAGTGTCCTATGTTCCCAGAGTCCTAAGTGCCTACTGTCCTACATTCCCAGAGTCTTATGCTCCCAAGGTCCTATGTTCCCAGAGTCCTGAGTTCCTAGGTTCCTGTGTTCCAAGAGTCCTGTTTTCCCAAGGTTCTGTGTTCACAGAATCTTATGTTATATGCAAATCTCTAACCTTAATCCCAATAGCATTATGTGCTATATGGATCTGAGGAACATATATATTAGTCTTCTCCACCCACTGTGGAAGAGCCAAAAAAGAGGGTAAATATGCCTCCTTCCAAAAATGTTAAACGATCTTAAAGGATTAAGATTGTTTTTGCAGTTAAGTGTGTAATCATATTAGGCTGTATAATTACGGTATATTTTCAGAGTGCCTCACTAATCAATTGTTAAGGCAGCTATTTTATATTTCTTCTAACCTTTTTGACCCCAGTTTAGCTGATGATCATACAGTGAATATTTGCTATTTTTTGTTGCAGGAGAATCAAACATAAAATGCGGAAAGAAAACAAGAGAAAGACCAAATCACAAGAAGAAAGACTTGGAGGAATGGATGGAGGACGGAGGAGACTGGAGGTTTTAATCACAAAGGGGGGAATCGGCCCTGTCCAACAGGTGGAAAAAAACTCCCATTTGGCAATCAAGAACTATCAAAAAAAGAGGTTGCTTATTAAAAGAGGTTTATTGTTGCTGTAAATGAAAAAAAAAATGTAACTTTGTTATAATGTTTTACTGTGGGCTGAAAGTGTGGGGGGTGTCTTTTGAGGCGTTGTTACACGGGTAACTTTTTGAAGCAATCAAGTTAGGCAAGAAAGCTTTACAATGACACGCAGGAGGGACGTAACCAAACCGAGCTGATAATCCTCACCAAACGTTTTAGCATTTCGTCTGTAAAGGATTCATAAGTTTGAATTTGCTGAAATGTTACATCACTGTAATGTCAGTGATGCAAAGCCTGTGATATTAGTCTTTTTTTTTTCTTCACATGTGGATATCTCACTGGAAACATCCATATTAATCATTAAGAAGTTCCATTACATTATATTTAATTACAACCCCCACTTTAGCCATTTTTGTTGACATCTCATTATGAAAACTATTATCAACTGTCTGCAAAAAAAAAGCAGCATTGAACAGGAGTAGATTTTCTCCCTGGTAATAATTACTGCCAATCACCATTGCTACCAAATGCTACCCGTGTACCCAGCCTGTAGCTGCTGTCTTTTAGATGTCTCCTCTGTGTATTTGAACAGTGCACATGTCCCAGGGTGTCCATGTGTGGTCGTTGCATGGTAGTATATCGTGTACTCATTGAGATATTCTTCACCTTTACATACTGAGAAAATTTACAAAAAAAAAAAAAGGGACATCCTGGGTTTTTTTGCAAGCCATTTTGGATACCTGCCGGCCATTCGGAAAACCTCAGTGTGGACTACAAATCCCACCGTGTTCCACCAGCCTCACTTTCACCGAGCGGATATTCTGTTCAAATGTCCACAGGAAATGGACTACGAATCCCGACGCATCAGACCACAGATCCCACCATTTTCCAGTCATACCCGATTAGACCCGCGCATCTCCAGTGGAAACGGACCACAGCTCTGTGATCAGCCTTCGCGGGCGCCATGGAGTACACTGCAGAGTACATTTACTACAGTACAGTACTTACATTGTGCTTTGCCATAATGACTTTTGTACCAGAGGTGTGTCAGTCATAGAAATCTGTCACCAACTGTATGTCACTGTCAGTAGTGGGGTGGGGGGTGGGGGGCTGCAAACTCTAATAATATACTAATACTTGCTGCTGCTCACAGCATGTATTAAAGATTCAGTCTTTGATTGGTGTGCACCACCTTTTCTACCATCACATCATAGTACAGTCCACCTTGTCTGCATTGTAGTGTGGCTGCAGTTGGAATGTGGACATCGTGGACCGTTGGGGCACCAGGGGCAACTGTGCTTGTACAATACAAGGCTGCAGCAGCCTTAGCCTGCAGTGTTAAGAAAGCACAACTACAATGACTTATCAATTGCTGAGGCAATCTACCACAGTTATAATGTTCCTGAATCTGAACATCATTAAATTTTGTTATAACTACTTCTGGTGTGCATCATTCTGTTTGCATGGACGACTATCCAGCACCGAGGAAGATTTCAAATCGCCCGCATTCAAACAAATTAAACAAAGAAATAGAGTGAAAATGACAACTAGTTACTTGTCTATCAACGGTTCATTGTTGATTGCTGATTGGAAAGTGCAATTTTTGTTCCAGAAAATAAAATGTTCTGCTGCACCTCGTCATGGAGACGGTGTTGTTGTCAGGTCTGTGCTGCTCTCTGCTGGACAACACTGGAATGCAATACACCTCTTCACTTTGATTTTAATTTGACACAGACAATTCATGTCATAATCAAAGGTAATTCATTCATTTATGAATGCTAAAAGATAAAGGAAAATATATAGAGCAAAGTTGACTATTTCTTTGTTTGATTTGTAAGTATTTAGGTATCTTAAATCTTCTACAGTATCACACCCATTCCCACATTTTATTACAACTTTGGTTTTATTTTCTCAGCTCAGGACCTTGGTTCTTTTGTGTATGATAGCACAAATGCTAATTATATCTGCAATATGGGAATGCAACAACATCATGGGGCAAAAACACGAGCAGTCGGATGATGAGACTGCTGGTTTTAAACCTGTAGTATCGTCTGATTGCTCGCGTTTCTTTCCCCATTGAGATGTTTCCATGTTTCCAGATCTCAGCCACTACTTTCCAGAGAAGTGATGGCCTTCAACCATCCACTCAAAGAATTGCCTTCTTAACACGGTGGAGGGGTGTCTTGTGTCCCTGTGATCCTTGGAGCTGTGCTGTCAGGGGCAGCAGCACCTGATAGGGTCGTCTCCTGCAGCCAGACATGGGAGAGGGGAGTGTGGTAAGGCTTTGACCCATGGGACTCGGCAAACGATAATGACAAGAACAACATGGAGCCGCCACCCTGTGGTTTCACCACCTGAAGGGGTAAGCGTTGGGGTCGTGTTCTTTGTATGAAGGCGTGCCGACTCCTGGCACTGCATGTCACTACTCTGGCTGTGAAGGAACTGGAGCTGATGCTGGAGGTGGAGCAGTTCCAACTAGATATAGTTGAGCTCGTCTCTGCACAGCGCTGGTTGTCGGAGTTGCTCAGGGTGAGAGGTGCTGGGCAGGTGACACCTGGAGGGGGGTGATTTGGAGAACAGCCTGCCTGATCTGAACCAGAGCAGTGTTTTCTCTTGTTATTGAACCTCTGTGCTAGTCATGGATTAGCCATAACAAACACAGAGCTGCCAACTCTCACACATTGGCCGTGAGACTCACGCTTGAGCATGAGGTGATTGGTTCAAACACCATGTTTGAGCATGAGGTGATTGGTTTAGACAATAAAATTACTTGATTAAGATTGTGGTTTGGGATAATATAACATCCTTAAAACAACCAACACTGACTGTTTGTTAAACCTCAGTCTCCTGTGACAAAAGTCTGGTGTTAGACTCATCTACCTTCACCTCCACCTTGGAGTTTCTCACTCTTTAAACTATGAATGACTTAATTTGAAAGTCATGCTGACTGTAATGAAAATCACTGGCAATTCCTTCCTATGGGCGCGACTCTGTATATTACATTTCCTGACTACTTCACAAACATCATATGGAGCTGGTTAAAACCAGGAGGAGATGGGGTCATGGACAACAACTACACTGTTTGTTTGTTTTTATCTTAATTACTTCTTTAAAATAATTTGAAAGATACTATGATTACAAAGCTAGTAGTACCAAGATAACAACCCATTAAGTCAATGTCTACAAACTGATGTTTAACCATGTAGGTAAAATTTCCCCGTAACACCTGCAAACGTAATAACAGCCCACAAATGTAATAAACCACAAACATAATACAAGTCTGCAGCTGTTAAATGTCATAATCATACAAACTTAATAAATTTACCACAAACGTAATAGCAGTTGCCTACGACAAACATAATACGAAATAATATGAAGTTTTGCTGAAAATGTAAAAACTATTACGTTTGTGGGATGGTGAAACTCTTCACCTTTCAAAATTGTAATAACTTCCTACTGTCTCTGTGGCTGAGGAAGGAAGAAAGTGTTGTGGAGGCAGCAGTGAACATATATAGTGACCAAGTCAAACCAAATAACACACCCCCATTAAGCAGCACATGGTTTGGTCCAATGAGTTGGCTTTCAGATTTAAGAGTTCCCAGCCCTCAGAAACACCTTTTGTTCAACCAGGAAGTGCCCCCAACAACAACAGTAAGTCAAAGACAAAGAAACACATGGTTAATATAAGAGAAAAGAGCTTGTTTAACCCCACAGAGTGAGAATGTGTTCACTCCATTTAAACAGTGTGAGAATGTGTTCACTCCATTTAAACAGTGTGAGAATGTGATTCACATCAAACAAACTTTGTCATGTGAATTGTTTGGGTGTGAGCATGAATGGCTGTTAGCATGTGTGGCTGTTTACATGTGTGGCTGTTAGCATGTGTGGCTGTTAGCAATTTTTGTTAGCATGGCTGCTGGCATGGCTTTTGTCTTGTGTGGCTGTTAACTTGTGTGGCTGTTAACATGTGTGGCTGTTAGCATGGCTGTTGGAATGGCTGTTGGAATGGCTGTTGGCATGTGTGTCTGTTAATATAGCTATTGGCATGTGTTGCTGTTCGCTTGTGTGGCTGTTAGCATATGTGGCTGTTAGCATAGCTGTTAACATGTTCGGTTTTGGTCATCAAACATTTAGCACCCCTCGTACAGGGCAGCAAAATATTATCTGCATCTCCACCAGAAATGAACCAAAAATGGTAAAAGTACTGGTGTTAAAATGTTTAAAGGAACTTTCACCCCCCAAATTCAATGATTTTCATCTCATCTGTTTATCCATCTAGACAGTTGCAGAGTTTTGAAAATGTCTGTCTTCTTTCGAATATAATGGAACTAAATGGCACTTGACTTTTTGGCTTTAAAAAAAGTTTAACAGCAACGTGTCTTTCTTCACTGTCATGTAGGAACTGTTTTCTTTCTGCAGTCATATCTACATGTTTTGGGAGGTTTACTTTAAGAATGACAAATTCTTACTCATTCTTAGTTATTAATTATGCTAGTTTAAAAATGTAGTCACTAACCTAATCCAAGTATCACAATATTAAAGCAATCTGATTACTTTCCATTACTTTTACATTGCCTCAGTATAAAATATGGAGAGACTGTTTTGCCTCCTGTTATATCAGACAAAGTTTTTCACCACGACTAACGTGTGTGCCAAGTTTCATGCACCATCCGCTACGTTTAGCCCTTCAAAAATGGGACTGAAAAAGAAGAAGAATCCAAGCAAATCTAATAGGATCCTCACGCCATTCAGTGCTCAGGCTCTAATAAACAATCAACAATACATTTGTGGGAAGCAGTGGAGGACAGTAACGAAGTACATTCACTTGAGTACTGTTCTTAAGTAAATTTTTTGAGTATCTGTACTTGAGTATTTGTGGGGTTTTTCTTTTTTTAAACTTGACTTTCACATTTCAAAGACAAATATCGTACTTTTTACTTCACTACATTTCTAGGAAGGTTGTCGTTACTTGTTACTTTTAGACGAAGCAGAGCTTTGAAGTCAGCTGTTGCTGTTTTTTTCTAAAACACAATTGGCCACACACTGTGTTCCTCACAGGAGGAAACTAATCACAGTACCTGATCTCAACTGGGACTGATGTAAAAGCAGAAATATGTCATCCAAGCAAGCTCTCCCTCTTTCATTCAAACAAAACTCAGTAATGGCGAGAAAGACAAAATTAAATCTCAAGATGTTATTATAATTAGAAAAAGAGAAAAAAAATTCCAGGTAGGCTTTTAATGTTGGATTGTTTTTAGTGGGGTGAAAAATACCATATAATTAATGTATATACTGTATATATATATACTGCCCCTGAAGACAGGAAGAAATCTGTTACTTAACAGACTTGGAGAACTCATTACAGTTCTAATTTTATGTGGTGATTTTAACACAATTACGTTAGAAAATGACAATAACTGTCAAGTCAGATCATCATTAGGTGGTTTCAGAGAGTAACAAGGTTCTGTAAATGTATCGTGAAAACAAAACTGTTCTTACAATTTTGAAAGCTGACGATTTTCACCTTCCCACAAATGTAACAAATCCCAAATATCAGATTACGTTTGTAGTAGGCAACTGCTATTAAATTTGTGGGAACTTTATTATATTTGTGGGATTATTACATTAAAAGCTGCAGATTTGTTTCATGTTTGTGGTTTATTTTTTGTGGGCTGTTATTACATTTGCAGGTGTTACAAGGCAGTCCACATATTTCAAGTCTCTGTAAAGGAAAAAAAATAGTTTTTCTTCTAAACACATTATACATGTTAGAACATAGTTGCTGAAAATGTGAAGAACTATGTAGCACTGAACTGTTGTGAAGTTTTCGCAATTTCTGTGTCCAGGATTTTTTGGGCAGAATTGAAAGTGAAATCATGTTCCCCCAACACTATGTAAGTATGAACCGACACACTTAACGACACAGCCTTCTCCTCACAAACTCAGATCACACATTTATTATAACTTTACAAGATCTTTAACCTCAAAATCAGAATCTTCAGTGTGACACGGGACATGTTGAATCTATGGTCAGATAGCATGTCAGAGGGAGAAATCACTTCTCATGTGATGTCGCTCTGCGTCCTCAAGATGGTGCACAAAAACCATGTAAAGACAGACACCGCACGGACACACTGAATGTATGCAGACACTTTATCAAACCAGTCTCAGGACAGGCGTGATGTCACATGATCATCTAGATCTAAACTGACTGCACAATGGACCTGAAACAAGGCAAGAGTTCACTGAAAACAAGATGTCAGTGTTACATAATACCTCTAGTTTAAGGGTCAGTGTTTGTAATGAACTGGTTTGACCACAGGATGGAGCTGCAACACTCAATATCATACAAACAGTGCCAACCATGAGACTCCATGAGAGCACTGACTGACTGCTGAACCACAGTGAACAGTGTGCTGGAGTGTGATCACATGTCATATTTGATGCGTCAGGCATTCATGAAAACTCACTGATCACAATCATTTAGATTTTTTTTTAAAAAACATAGAAAGTATTGTTTATTGCTTTTGGAAGATTTGACACATTTCAACTGTTTTGTTTCTTTTTCTTTTATACAGGAGCCTTTTTGTTTCACTTATTTCAATATAACATAATTATGATAGCCCGGGAATTGTTTTAATCAAAATCACTTAAATCATATTTATCATATTTGATACACACATTTTCAACATAATTTTTAAAAATAAAATAAGTTACAAAATATTCAGTAATTATAGGTTAATATTCATATTGAAATATTAGTAACAATATAACTTATTCTCAAAATTAAAAAAGTTTTTAGTGACAAAAATGTGTGTCACTACATGAAGGCAGCCATGTTGGATTTTGCACTCAGACTGCTGCCTGCAGTTCACTGATAATCCACCAGAGGACAGAAGACATGTCCCAGATTGCATACAACAATTTGTTCTCAGCAGAGTATTTATCATATTGATGTTGTCGAGGTCTCAGAAACTCTTTGGTTTGAAATAAAACAACACAAAACCATTATGCGCACTCTGGTCTTGCTGCAACACACGCTGTCTGATTTTTGTTAGAGCACTACAGTAAATAATGATCCGAAAGTCTCGAATGTTCTGCCAGGTCGCTGTGTGTTTTATTTATTTTTTCTTTGGTTGTTTTTGTTTTTTTCTGTTGTTTTTTTACATTTGAAAACTGGTCACCATTCACTTCAGTTGTTTAGGAGATTCTGCAGTGCTATTTTCCTGTGAAACTTTAGCAGTGTTTTGTGGACTAATAAAAAACGTAACCCAGCCTTCATTCGGCATGAGGGTGAGTAGATAATGACTGAATTTTCATTTTTGGGTGAACTGTCCCTTTAAATATGCTGGTAGGATGAGTGAAACATTGAAAATGAATATGGAGTGTGTTGGAAGTGGGATTTAAAACTCTGATAACTTGTAAAGAAACATGTAATTTAGAGAAAATCAAGAGCAGTTCTGAGGTATTTGCATTTAGTTATGTTGAGTTTTGTAGTTAAGAAAATGAAAGATTTTATTCAGTTTCTGCTTCCTTGTGTAAATTTTATTTCCCAACACGAAAGACTAACTGCTGTTTGAAAACCCACTTTGTGAGGAATAAAACATCACGGACAGAAATGTTGAAGCCTTTGTGTGTTTGTTTTGTTGTTGTCCTTGGAAATTATTGGCAAATTACAAGACCTGTAAAATAAATCATTATTAAAAACTGGGACAGTTTTTATGATCTGTTGTGTTCTGTTCAGGTGAGGAGGATCTCACTAGTTTGACTTTGTGCTCCAGAAGCTACTGTGTCATTTTCAGTGGTTTGGTCACTTTTTGTGTGCCGATATTCGGATATTCTATATGCAGCGCGTTTCTGTATTTGTAGCTCGTTTCTGTATTTGCAGCGCGTTTCTGTTTTTGCAGCGTTTTCCTTCTGCATATGTTTTTCTATTTGCAGCGCCTGTCTGTATATGCAGCGCGTTTCTGTATTTGCAGCGCGTTTCTGTTTATGCAGCGCGTTTCAGTATTTGCAGCGTTTTCCTTCTGCATATGTTTTTCTATTTGCAGCGTGTTTCTGTATTTGCAGCGTGTTTGTACTTGTCGGCCACCATACATTTGTGTACTTTTGCAGCCTCGTGGTTGATGACAAACACAAAGTTCTCTGGTTCAAATCTAACTGGAGACAGTTGTTGCCTGGCTTCCTCCTGTTTCTCTCTGCCATGAATTTTCATTTCATTTTTAACTCTGTTCAGCTTTTGTCGTACCCACTGTGACATGTGATCACTGCTACAATAATTCATAATGACACGTTTCCTAAGTCATTTGCAGGTAATTAGTAAACTACTGCATTGTAGTCAATGAGCCTCAATAACCTGACAGACATCGTCCTGACTGTACAACTCCCTCTTTGTTATAATTATCTCTCCACTATCAGTACTGTTTGCTGATATATAATTAGCTGTTTATTTCATCAGGATATGATGATAATATAATAATATAATATAATGCACCAGACTGCAACTATGATATTCCTGAGACTC
>JAJHUR010130482.1:0-16616 GCA_027495735.1 Lutjanus campechanus | reverse complement strand
CAAACTGCCAGGAGGGGCCAGGAAGCAGAAATAACACAAGTGTTACAAGACATACGAGAGCGCCCATATGTGGCAGCTTGACCTGCTGGCCTACCACACTTCAGCCTCTCTACAGGGGCTGCAGGGAGCTATTTATAACAGCGTGGAAACCAGACAAATGCTACTATTCACTCTAATATTCATACACTCTTAGAAATAAGGGTTCCAGAAAGGTTTCTCTTGAAAGCCTGAGCTTTTACCCAGAACAGTTTGCGTCTAAAAAAAAAAAAAAACAACCTTTATTGAGGAAAAGGTTCATCAAGGGTTCTTCGTAAGACTAGGGGTTCCATTAAGAACCCTTTTCATTTAAAAAACCTTTGTTGAAAGAGGGAGTTCTTAAAGGGTTCTTGAAAGGACTCTTTGATCAAGAATTTCTCAAGTGTTCTTTGTACCATAACATAAAAGGGCTCTCGGTAGAACCCCTAGGGAAGGTTCTAGATAAAACCCTTAGAGTATAAAGGGTTCTCTGTAGAACCCCCCAGGTGGATTCTAGATATAACCCCTGGAATATAAAAATGTTCTTGTTAGAACCCCTCAGGTGGATTCTTGTTAACACCCTTAAGGAGGGTTCTAGGTGGAACCATTCACAGATTGTTTTGAGTTATAACCTTTTATAGGTGATTCTAGGCAGAACTTGCTGAAAAGGTTCCAAGTGTAACCTTTAGAAAAGGTTCCACCAGGAACCAAAAAGGGTTCTCTTATGCGGGCAAGCTAGTTAGCACCTTTATTTCTAAGAGTGAAAATCATTCAAACAATAATAGAACAGTAATAGAACGTTTGGTTGCTGAGACATACGATCCAGAGGCTGATAACAAGTAAATGACCTGAATGTATTTCCTGAATTCAGAGATTACATTAATACTGCACACTTAACTTTAATTGTAGCTTCTACCGAGATAGAAACACAAAAAAATAACACAGCACCATGGGTATGTGCTGGACAGCCTATGTGCCATAATTGCATAATGATAAGCGCCCTGCTGTCATACTTTTTACAAGCATTTTACAGAGTTGAGAGCTGAGGGAAAACTTGGCACGAGAACAGCAGCGATGAAAGAAGCATTTAGCCGTCGAGTGAAAGAGAGGAGAAAAAAGAAAAGCTTTCCATGTTCATTGAGGTAATAAAAGATTTCAGAAAGAGCGCCGGAGTGTTTTACACCCTATTTGAGGGAAAGTAGGTCTCTGTCAATTTCACGCTCATTTCCAACGCTGACATGAGTAATCATGGTCCAGGCTTGTTGTCCAGACTGTTGTGTAACGGGCTGGGATTGGTCCAGTGCCTGCCAGAGATGAGAAATGTTCTTGTTCTGAGAGAATCTGATGTGGTTTATTTTTTCTAAGCTGATGTCATGCGTTGCCTTTGCAAGGTATTGAGCAACTCAAAATATGTCTCAGTAATCCTGCATGGACACAGCGACTCAAAGATGATGACCATCTGGTTGTTGTTTTTTTTAAATCCTTTTTTTTTGCCTATACTGTTTTACAGTGCAGATACAGAGAGGCATTTTTGTGCGTGTGTACGCTTCACTTCCTGATGGCCACAAATAGACACTGACATGTGAAGTCTTTGCTCAGTTGGACAAAAGTCCAGGCACCTGCCATCTTTGGGCGTGTCATTACATTCAGAGTACACAGCAATTATACACACACACACACACACACCTTCCTCTGGCCTGTGTTTACAGACACGTCTTCTGGATTTGGACACATTTTTGAATAAAACAGGACAAAATACCACAAAAATCTCCTCATGGATAACTTTTTAATTTAGGATATTTCCATCGTGGGACTAAATGCATGTTTTCCAATTCCATCTTCTCTTCTCCCTGTCTGCTGTAGTATAAATGCTGTCTGAACTGATCAGAAATGTAGCTCAAACATGGCACTCCAAAAAGCAACCAGGACTATGCATTATGCAGCTATTTTTTCTTCTAATGCTACAACTGGGCAGTCAGTGAGCTCAATAAATTATTAATAAAACGTGCACCACTGTCTCCAAAGCCATCTGTCTCTTCACATCCAGCAGACGCTACACACATAAAGGTGTTTTTCACTTTCTTTCATAGAAGGCAACAGACTATCTGAGGTCACAAGTTGCTTTTCACATGCTTCCTTTTGCTTTATTCTTGTTTTAGGAAAAAATATTGAAAGACAGCAGTGATTTGTCTATAAGCTTAATTTAAATTATTATGTAAAATTGCAAACAGATTTCGAACTTTCTGTGAAGCACTGTAAAACCACATTGAGCGAATAGACTCAGCTGACCAAATGAAGCTACCAGTGAAACTAAAAAAACAAATATGATTAGGGCAGTACTCCATTCAACACGTTTTTTTTTCATAAAGAAGACTTGCAGTGATTGGCTGCAAGCAAAACCATATAAATAGTCAAAGAATTGAATGTAGGTATCGTTTGACAGGAGAAGTTTTGATTCAACTTGGTACTGGATTATTTCAATCGATACCTTAAAGGTATTGAATACTGATTCCCGGCCCTGATCATGACCTTATACAGTTTAAGTATTAGGTCTTGGTGGGACAGAACAGTGTCTGTGCCTGCATGTGTGCCTGTCAGATTCTCTGACAGAATATGACAGCGCACAGTCAGCAGTAAATGAATCCCAGAAAGGGAAAATGTCATACCACTGTTTTTCCCCAGTTCCATCAAGTCTTACTGTGTAAACATATTAGCATGAATAGGTGAAGAAGAGGGTGATGCTAATAGGTGACCTCATCATGTTCGTAGCTTGTCAGGAACCTGTTACAGATCAGCGAGCGCGGAACTGCAGATGGAGAGACAGAGCAGGGGTACGACTGCAGAGCAGTGTCACAGCAGCTGGCACTTTCCATGTGAAAGCATTATTATTCTGTCTAAAAGAAAGCTGACTGGTAAAGCTGGTTTTAAAAAAAAAGCTGCTATGAAAAATCAAGACTAATTTAAACTGGGTGGGTACATGCATTAATGTAGTTTGCACAATCTAAGAAAAGGAATGACTATCTGGAAACTTTTATGTCAATGCCATAATAATGTGAACAGAAGTGGAAAAAAACACGCAAACTGCTAAATGCTGCAATATCATGTATAATTTTGGTCAACAAAACCGTCACCAGGCAGTGTATGGTAGGGGAGACCAGGGACTGTTGTAACCCATGGTTACCTGTAAAACCGTCAGTTTGACCAGTCAGAAAAGTACCACGGCGATGTCGTCAATATCCACTCCCATTTCCTTTTTGAGCTCACAGGAGAAATGTCTCTGTGAGCAACACTGAGGATATTATGACCATAAAAACTGATTTTCAAGCAAGAAAGTAAAATGTTTAACAAGAGCATTTTTGCCTGTTGTACTGTAGATACAGTGGTTTGACTTACATAATATTAAAGTAGCAGTTTCTCTAGCTGAGTGATGATGTGATGCTTTGCATTCATAGCCTCAAGCTATGTTAAAACAGTGAGCGATATAATGGCTGCTAGTTGTATCAGCTCATTAAAAATGATGAGGATTTCTGCTTTGCGTGCATGGAGCACTTTGCAAACTCAAGGCAAAAAGAAGTAAAACCTGTGACTCAAGTGACAAGTTTTATTCATAGCATGCAAATATGAGTATCGTATATCAAAGTTGCTACCATCCCTGGTCTCCCCTATATGAACAGATTTCACAGCAGTTTTATGCAAATGCTGAGTAAATTGTCAACATAAGGTTGATGGCAACAAAGGACCACTATTTTAATGAATGCATTTGTTTTTAGTGCATTGCATAACCCAGCGCTATCCAGCGAATAAGGAAATTAAAGGTTGATCTGGACATGCAAGTCCGATTCGAAGTTTTTTGAACATGTGACTATGCTGCAGGTGGTTTCTGTACTGATCGAATCAATTATATGAACCCAGCGAACATGAGACGTCTTCCAGACATCTTTATTGTGTTGGTCAGTCCAGGACCTTATCTGTATGTCTGCACAGTGTGTAAATCAGGTTCAATATCTGGATGTCTGACTTCGGCCCTTCTTGGACGTAGACTGGCAGATCAATACTTGAACGTCTGTTTTCTTGCCGCTTAGCCATTAGTGGAAGAAACAGGCATCAGAGGATTAGTGGGTGATGGAGGGTGACCATCTTGCACGGACAAGTGCATACAGATGCTCACGCACTCAAAGAGACAGACACAGTGCATACAGCTTTCATACTGAAGGTTATTGTTACACGCGCACAATATGAACCCTCTCAGTCCAAACAAGTGAGATTGAAAAAGGTCTTCTTCCCAGAATCACATCAGTATTTTTAGGTAACATGAATCCAGCCAGTGCTGTAACTTGAACATTTAATTTCCTCCAGAACGAAGAGCACTAACCCTGTGCAAACACTGCGTAAATCAGCTCCAGTCGGCTGCCCCTGAGCATGATGGGTAGAGGGAGAAATAAAGAGACAGACAGAGAGGTGTTTGTGTGTGTGTGTGTGCGGTGGTAGGGGGTCCGACAGAGGAATCAAAGACAGTGAACAAAAGCTACTGAGCGAAAACTCGAGCGGCAGAGGCAGGAGAAGGAGAGAAAGGGCAGACAGTGAGGTCAGGTTTCAGGAGGTCTGGCTGTGTCTGTGGTCAGTCTGAGCCAGTCTAAATTTAACTGTAGTGTTTAGGAGACCTCAGAGCAGGGCTGTGAGAGGACTGGAACGGCAGCAGTGGTCAGGGTGCGGCCGCACTGGACCCATTTCTCACACTGCCGGCCCTTTACTGTGCCCGTGGACTGTTAGCATGCTAGCCTATAAATCCAGCCTTTCCTAGAAGTTTAAAGGGTCGGAGGTCACGGTTGTGACCCTCTGTCCGTGACCCTTTCCTAATCCTCAGCTACAGAGATGCTCCTGCCTAAGTATGGCTGTGACTGTAATGACTCGGGGCGTTTAAGGGTTAAAGGTAAACTGCTGATGTCTGTATTGAGTGGCTCCCAAGCTGAGCAGTCAGTCTGTCCGCAAGTAAAATATTAGTTTTCCCTTCTTTTACCGCAGTACACAGTTTCTTCTAAACAGAGCGAAGACACTAGTTACCAATTCTTAGAAAAGAATAAAAATAAAGTATGTTAAAGGGTCAGTTCAGCCAAATTACAAAGCAAAATCTCAGTTATCTCTAGTGGTAAGTGAAAGTATTGCTTTTACTTGATAAGGGTTTGGAATATCTGTGAATTTAGGTTAGGTGACTTAAGTTCTGCCACTAGGGGGCTCTGTCACATTAAAACAATAAGGAAAGATGTAGTTTGATGGCATGATGAAGCACTGTGGGATCATGGGAGTTGTTATCTTGATTTTTAAACAGCCACCACAGCCGCTGAAAATCTATCAGACATGAGGCATGGAGCAGAAATATAAGTTTTATTCACATTACGTTTAGTCACATAGGCCGACTGTCCTTCCTCACTCTTTGACATATCTGACATATCCGTGTTTTCCTGGAAATTCTAGCAGCTAGCAGCAAGCTAGCAACAACTAGCAGGAAACACACTGTTACCTTGAATAAACTGATGATTTCTCTGTGTTTGAACATTGTTGGAAACATCTGGAATAACAACTCAACAAAATATATAACATATGTCTGGCATTTTTAGACATTTCAATGCGGAAATGTTACATTTTACATTTTGACCTTTGACCTCCAAATTCTATTATTTCTCATGATAAATAACAGACTAAGAGATTATTCTGTTAGTTTATCTTTCAAAATGAAATAACAAAACAAAATTTTGTAAAGTGTATTTATATATTTATCAATATGCATACAGTACCACTGCATGTAGTATACTGTAATGACTGCATGTATTGACAGCAGTATTTTTCTGTAGGTTAATAACCATCAGTTATCCAATTCAAAATGTAGCTTTATCTAGAATTACTTAGAGCAAAAAACAGTTAAAATGTAATTTATAAGATTCTATGTTATTTTAACCTTAATAATAATAATAATTATCCACCCAGACACATCACAAAAATGAATCAAGTACAAAAAAAAAAGTTTTAGATGCTGAGACTAAAAGTGTTACAACTGTCCCTGGTCTCCCCTACTACTCCCCTATTTTTGATTGAGTTTAATTATTGATTATATGCATTTTAATGTAGGGAAATTGGAAATCGAG
Organism: Lutjanus campechanus; assembly: GCA_027495735.1. NCBI lineage: Eukaryota > Metazoa > Chordata > Actinopteri > Lutjaniformes > Lutjanidae > Lutjanus > Lutjanus campechanus. The sequence continues at coordinate 10,461 of JAJHUR010130482.1, read as the reverse complement.
ACCACTTATTAAGTTTTATTGACAGAGACAATGATAATTACTAAGCAACCAAGATGTATGTCCAACTGTGAAACAAGCAACAATATAACAGCAGCAATTTACGTGTGATCAATATGACTGCCTATGTCAAAAACAAGTAAAATGATCACATTTTCTTTGTCCTTCATGTAATTTATAACATAACATAGCATTTAAAATGTAAATATAGACCCTTTTAGGAGGAAAGAAATTCATGTACCAGCTGCATTGCAGTATTTAAGTCAACGGGAATGTTGTTGGCTTTGCAGTAATATGGTCAAACAAAAAGAAAAGATGTGCCATGACCTGACATGATGCTCACAGATGAAAAGTTAAGAGATCACCAAAGTTATAGCAAGGGGGAGGAGAAATCCTGAAGCAAATTTCATGGCAGTGCATCTAATTTTTGAGACATTCACTTAAAACCACAAATGTGAACCTCATAAAGCCACTAATGTTGTAAATGTAAGACAATCACCACAATAACCAAAGTTATTACAGCACATCATATGAGAACCATGAATGTCTGTACCAAATTTCATGGTAATCCATCCAGTACTGTAGCTACTGACATATTCCAGACTGGACCAAAGTGGTACATCAGCAGATCGAGGACTAGAGCCACACCACTAACATGGCAGCAATCTATCTGTCCAGAATGTCCCCAGTACAGCCAAACAGGGACTTCTTCTCTCGTCCCACCACAAATGAAATTTGATTCACCTCTTTTGCATTGAGTTGATCGCTGAAATCTCAGCAACATATTACAACAGGCACATATCTGCATGGCAGGATGAGGAAAAAAAGAACTTTTTTTTTAGCTGAACCAACCCATTAATATATTCTATTCAGGTTATAATACATTTGTACTACAGGACACTATCCTAAGAGCAAAAAGCTCCTCTCCCAGAGAAAAGAGACTATCACAGTCACATGTGTAGTGTACCGATCAGGAGGATGGGTCTTTCCATTGTGCAGCTGGAAGACAAACAGGATGTACAGACGCTAATTCACTAATCAAATCTCTGTCTCACAGTGAACACAGCAACAGCAGCAGGACAACCTTAAGTGGTCTTTGTGGGATTTCCGATGCACTCTTTCAAAAACAGGCAGCACTCAGTGTGTAACATATCTAAAGAGCACTCCATCTATTTTAATGAATCAATACGAAATGAACTTAGGCAGCACCAAGATGCCTGTCAGCAGTTACACTGAGTTTGGTGTGTGTCTGTCTGTGAGTCACATTTCATGACTAAGGACTCACCTTAACTAACCAATCCCTGACTGGCAGCCTGCCTCAGATCGCCGCACTTACCCTTGAGCCGGCATAAACAAGGTTTTAAACGTGATCAGTTACCATGGCAACCATGTCGTGGCCCACATGAGAATCCAGAGCCCTGTTACCTAAGATATCACCAAGTACGTCATGTTATTAGATAGGATAACAACACAGCTTGGTGGGAACATGTACTATATTATTACATACCCAGACTTTACAACAAAGTTTGGGCGTAGACTGTCTTGAATTTCCTGCTCTGTGTTATATATACACTGAAATATCTGTACAAAAAAAGCCAACACAGAGCATAAACACATTTCCTGGTTTGTCTTCTCACCGTAACGCAAGAAAAAGCAGTTAGTGACGCTGGTAGTTCTGCTCATTTAGGCCCTTAGCAAAGATTAAAAACATGCTGCTCCATTCACTCTAATGGCAGGTGAGGTATGCTGTGTTCTTATTTAACTCTTACCGTTCCCCCTTCCTCAGACAGTAATCTCAATATGACTTAATCTTAATTTAATAGGATCAACCATCAAGCCTGCCGCACTGAAGTTAATACGCTGGCAGAGTAAAAACATGCCAGACACAACAGACCATGGAAATGGGTAATTGCTTCCAAATCCATGGATTTAGACGGTTTAATAAGTTGAATTACATCTTACCACAAGGTTATACTTTACAATACCCAGACCTGAATGTTTACTTGATGGTACGGTTCATTTCCTTTATCTAAAGCACAAAGATAACTCACAGTAGCAACAGAGAACCTCCCCATTATGTCTGAAGCTTCATTCTGCATGTTAACCTCATTACAAAACTTCATTAGTTATGATAATGGATTTTTTTTGACACGTCACAGGTCCTGTTATGTAATAGTAATACTCGACAGATTAAGCTCAAGTTGACATGCTTTCCTTAAGAGAAATTTGTATTATATTATATTAATGAGTGGGATATTTTCTGCACTGCATTATTACATATTTGCTCGGTCATGTGGACCGGCTGATGCGCTACATGACACTCTCCTGCTCAAAATATAAACATTTTATAGAGATTTAATTCTCAATAATTTGGCTGAAAAATGCCGCAAGAGTAAGTTTGTTTCCTGTTGGTTAAAAATATAAAAACAACACAAATATGTACAGATTACATTGTCATGGGCCGTCATCCCACAGAAGAAACACCCCTGTCTATCTCACTCTGGTTAATTTGATCCAGAATGCATGCCATAGGTAGAAAACCATGGACACAGGACAAGAAACTCAACATTGGGAAAAGCTGAACACACAATGTGTAAATTCTACTTCCCGGGATCTCTCTATTTTTGAAAATAAAATAAAATAGAGAGCTGCAGGAATGACTTTTAAAGCCCGGAAAGTAGTTAGCATATTAGCACTTCCTCTTCCCTCACCTGGAAGTCAGCAGTGTTTTTGAACGTTTTTTTTTTTTCGCTATTTGCCTGAAATAAGGTCTGTGGTTACCAAACATAAAATAGTAAACTGCAGTGCAGTAAATACAGCACTTGTGAATCCTGAAGCTTTTAAGTGTCTTTAAAAGTGTGATTGCTAACAAATGGCTGAATGAGATTGCAATGGTTGTTGCAGACATTAAACATAATCACGCTGAACACTAGTCACTGTAGTGGGGGGTGGCGTTGAGTCACGCGGGGGTGGTGTAGTTTGTTTAGAGTCTAACATTAGCTTTTTACTTTTACAGGCGATTGCATTTAAAAAAAAAAATCATACAAGTGGTGTTTCATCTTGCTGAACAAAATGTGTAAGTATCATAAATTTTTGTTCTCTGTAGAGCTTATTTTCTGCACTAATCCAAGATCCAATTGAAAAATCCCATTGGGTTTTTGTGGAGGGAACCACAGTGATGCTAACTTCCTGGTTACAAAAATATGTCGTCTCTGCAGCATTTTGTAGCAAAAGATATAGTGTGATGACATCGTGAAGTGGTGTGGGATCATGGGAGTTGTTGTCTTCATTTTCAAACAGAGTACCACAGCTGATGAAAATCTATCTCAGACAGTAATCAGGTTCATGGATGAGTTTTATTCAAATTATGTTTAGTCACGCTTGCTGATTTCCTTCCTCACTCTCTGGCCTATATGTTGTATGCCATGTTTTCCCAGAAGTTACAGCATCTAGTAACTAGCTAGCAAGAACAAGCAGGAAATGCACCGTTACCATGAATTATTGTTGGAAACTTTTGGGATAATGTGAGTACACAACTCAACAAAATACAGCATATATCATATGTCTAGACAGCTTTAACCCAGCATTGTGTCCGTGCAGTTGAACAGTTCCCTTATCATACCAAATAGAGACTCCAAACAGTGTGTGCTTGTAACCAGACCAGAATTTTAATTGTACTCTGCTCTGCACTGCCAAGGTGCCCTCTCTGTCTCTGTCTTTTCTTTCCTCTCTCTCTTTTGCCCCCCCTTTTCCATGCACTCCATCCCTCCCCTCTCTTCCCAGAGCGACTGTGAAGCTGCTGTATGCTGAGCAGCCAGCAGGCGCTGACTGTAATCTGTAGTCAGTAAACACAGTCCTGAGCAAAGCTTTCATTAAAGGCAGAAACAATGCAGAGCTCGACTGCAGTTTACACCATGACCTCAAAGCTCAGCGCAAACCACTGCACGTATACAGCGCAGGCATCCACGCTGAGAGATCACCATCTGTGATCAAAAACTCGAGCTTCTCGCATAAAACAACATGAGTTAAGCGGAAGTGTTATTTTCTCATCCGGCATGACCCCAACTTGACCTTGACTTATAAGGTGAAAACAGATCCAGATCCTGCACTGTTTGTCTAACTTTAAGTTTGTCACTTTTTCAGCTCCCACTTTGCATTTTAATTGCAACTCATAGGGTAGATGTTGACTCAGTAATTCCAACAACAGGCTGAGGTCATGGTTTCAGCTGAGTCTTGAACTCGATACAAAGCGGCCATGATGGTCACGTCCTGCAGCTTTCACAACGAACCTGCGCGCAAACACAGCCCAAGGACAGAAACCAAATACCCTCTATCTTTACATAGAGACCGTGGACAAACACACATGTACACACATGCAACCAATACATCCGCACCTACTGTACACACAAAAGCACACAGGCACATTCCCGTACTTGGTGGCCACTATTATCACTGATGACTGTTGCCGCAAGAAGCTGACTATTACAACAATAGCATCTCTTGAATTACAGCTTTCAAGAGATTTACACAATATTTTACCCTGTGTAGCTCTTATCATCAGTTCTTTTTGACTTTTCAACAGCTGTGACCCACAGAGAGAGGCCCGTCCATCGTACAGTGTTCGAAAACTGCCGGGATTGTGCCAGTATTGTTCCCTGTAATGATGATTTTCTTTCTCAGACCTCTCTTGTGCTGCATGTCTACAGAGCAGCCTCCTGCTGTCAGCCCTCAGGCTCTGACTCAGTTTCTGGGAGTTAATAACACAACAGGACATGTCTGCAGGACGGAGGTGGCTGCAGGGTTCACTTATTTAAAATTTCGAGTACACATGGAGACGAAAACTGGCGGCTTCTTTTTTCTTTGTAGCAGTAACAGGAAGCACACTGTAGCTTCCACTGAGCTGATGCACTCTACACTACAGTTACAGCACTGTTTATATTAGTATTGCATATTTAAGTGCTTTTACTAATAAGATAAAAATTAAATAGGGTAACACTCTCTATGATGTCACGTCTCTAACCACATTCATAAGACACTATAATGCATTTATAAAACTCTATAAATGTTTATAATCATGTAGGACAACACGGATTATACAGTACCGTAAGTGTACGGTAATTTAAGTTCAGCATAATATATCATACCCCCCATGATATGTCATACCCCCATGCCAAAGTGACAATGGTGTCCTTGCAGCACATTATAACTGCCATAACTTTAGCCATAACCTTATAAAGAACATTAAGAACTACTATAATGTATCATAACAGATCATAAATTCTAAGTTTCAGGAAACTGAATATTGTCTTACAAAAATCAATAATAAGCTAGAGTATCATTTTGTGAGCTTTAAGTAAGGTGACAGCACTGTGAAAGGTTATTAGCAAAAGTGTAAGACAAAGATCAATGATTATTAAAGCATTATGGTAAACAAATTATGTCCACAATTTACAGTACTTTATAAACCATGTTATAAGCTGTCATGTATGATTATGCACATTGATAATGAGTGTTATAAAGCCTTATAAATTGATATGCTTATATTGCATTACAAACATGACCTTCATAGCCTCCTGAAACCTGGAAGAAACTTCTTTATATAATTTAAGTGACCAAGATTTTTTTTCTTCAAAACTGTTATCTTTTTTTGTTCTATAACATGCCCCTTGTCATGGACATCAGGTGAATATTTTCTTTTTTTTTCTTTCATTTTTTCTTTTTCAACTGTATCATACATCATTTTAAAAAAAGCATTTTTAACAATTAAATAATACTTTTGTGGGTAAATCTTGGCTGTGGAGATCAGTCAAAACACATGACATTAACATGCTTACATGGATGCTACATTAGGAAACAGTTGTTGGTCTTTGAGACACGTGCTGCACTTTACACACTTCACAACCATCTTCCCACTGTGTTAAAATGTGCATTTTGAAAGACTTAAAATGAATATACATTTCCAAAATCTTAATCTAATATAGTTAAGACTCTCATAAGAGAAGAGAGAAAATGTGCTCTTTTGGCCACGCCCCCATGTGTCTTACATAACTAGAAACGCCGCAATATGCTTTTTTAGAGAACATCAGGACTCAAATAAACGGCACGTATGGTGCCCCCCCACCATCCGCCCCACCCCCCGAAGCCTAAAGTTTAAGGCTAACCTTTTTTTTTAAATTTATTTTTTTGTTACATACGTTCAACACAGTAAGAACACGCAGTAGAAGTAGAAGTGCAGATGTCCTTATAGCTCTAATACTGACAGGTTTATGTTAATGGATGAAGTGAGAAGTGACAGCATGAATGGAGCTGTCAGTGACTCTCCTCACAGGGTTTTAAACACAATCAATTACTGGCGTCTTATAGCCGCAAATTGATCTGTTATTCACTCTGAGCAGATTCCCAGCCGTCACTCTTTTTGATGGTTTATAATTGTGATCACATTAATCTTGTATTATCATAGAGTGCTGGTACTGTGCATGGTTGTAGCTCTGTAATGTACTAATTTATGGTGCACACTAGTATGTAAACTATGTATAATGATAATATTAAAACCAGAAACCAATCCCAAACCATATCATCTTGGTCTCTTTTCCCACCGCTCAGCTCTCCAAATTCTCACACTCCATCTTATCAAACCAGATCTCTGCCCTCTGCTCCGATGGAAAAGAGCAAACACGCAACTATCGTCTGCAGCTGTTCAAATATTGTGACATGTGATCTCTGGCTGGCACAAAGAGCGCTTGTAATGAATGACTTGGATACAAAGACTGGGAGAATAGGGAGCGCATCTCTGCGGCATGTCCCCACCTCTCGACTAAAACACATACACAAACACACGGCATTCTATATGTCGTGCATTCTGCTACGCTTCGGGCGGCGCTCTTGTCTCTGCATTCTGAGAAACAGCCACACACGCAGAAACTCTCGTCTGCTGCTGTCGCCACTTCACCGCCCACAATCATGTAAAGCAAACATGGCAATCAGGAAATCTGAGGAGAAGCATTATCTACATAAACCATGTGTTGAATATACATGACATTGAGTTGTGGATTTTAAACAGAAATCTTATCAAAAGGAGGGCAGAGTAATTGAATTCCTTATCGTCTGAAAGAACAAAACTGCTCTTGTTCTGCTGTTTGCCCTGCTTTGTCACTCCTTGACAAGATGCTCAGAGCCAATCATTCTTCCCACTGCCAACACTTGTGTTTTGTGCGCTTTGTAGCTTCAATCGCAGTCATAGATGGGGATCAAAAGAACAAATCCTCAGTCTCCGAGCTCCCCTGACACTTTTTTTAAACTCAGACTTTAAGTCCTTCCTCTCATCACCTACAGCTGATGCGAGATCTGAAGGGATTAGGGGGGGGCTAAATGATGGAGACATTCAACTAGGTGGTCTGCATGATCAGTGGTTATGGATTTCACAGAAGGTTGAACAGAACAAAAAAAAAAAAATCTTACAGAAAGTCAAACCACTAACGTCATAGTATGGTGACACTAATTGACACATGCTGTACTTTTGAGCTAAATGCTAACACGCTCACAATAACAAAGCTAAGCTGTTGATGATTAGCAGGTTTGATCTTTATCCAGTTCATCTTAGTTTAGCATGTTAGCATGCTGGTAATGAGCACTAAACAAAATAAACAAGGCTGAAACTAATGTCTTTACTTTTGCATGCATTTTGGTCATAAAACAAATGAAACGTTTGACTTTTATATTAGCTACATAAAAAGCTAAGGGGTCATCAAGGTTAGTACAATTAATCCCGAGGGGAACATGAATGTCAGTGCCAAATTTAACAGCAATCTATCCTATAGACCCTTTTAGTGCCCATGTCCTGGTTATGTAATGATGTTAGCTGGAGGCAAAACAAAGGAAAAAGTGGAGCCAAAGACGGATCACCTCAGAGCGGTTGTCCACATAATCAAGCTAAAATGTCATCTTGCTGTGTTGTTGGGTGCCAGAATTGAACTAGTAATGACTCGAATTGAAGTTTTTTTTTGCCACTGCCAGTCAAAAATATTGTCTGTTGTGTGTATGGATAACATGTGTCTAAAGGTTTGTTATGCCCACCTAATCAGAAATTGGGGAACTAGGAGAAGTAGGTGATTTCTCTCGTAACACAAAAACTTTTTCAAGAGTGAGTGACCATACAAATTCAGAGGAGCTTGTATTTTCCTGTGCCATTGTAAAAAATAAAACAAGCCAATAAAAAAAAGTTAGCAAAAAATGGTTAGGGAATTGTTTTGCTTCCACCTGAGCTCCGCCCACACACAAGAGTCACAAGAGTCATGCTTACCAACAGAAAGTTGCAGAGACATTTCACTCAATACTACATGTGTCAACCTGGAGGTGGTGCTAAAGGTAAAGTCAAGGCATCACCAAAATCTTTGTGAAACATCCTCTGGGGACCATGAATGACTGAATACAACAGACCAGCAGTACCATCTAGAACCAAAAACACCATATATGACCACATAGGCTAGAAGAATCCATATATTTATCCTTTAAATCAGGTAAAAGGCTGAAATATAAATGCTAACAGTTAAATTAGTTTACACAAGTTCATTCAGGCAATTAAGAGGAAGGCCCTAACTTCAAACTAAGGTCATGGTGAACAATGTGTGTGACATTTCTAACTCGAGACCTTTGAAAGGCCTAAATGCTGGCATTTCTTTATCCATTATGAGCCCTGAAAAGGAAAACATTTTAAATAATAAATGCTATTTACACGCCTACACATTTGGTTGAAACCCTTGTGGCTGCATAAATAGCTTTTGTTTGGTGTTAAGAGATCTTATTAGCTTGATTCTTTATGTAATTCACACACCATGCAAACATCATCGCAGCCAAATATCTAATATTTAATATCAAACTGTGAGATGAAAAACAGATCGGCGGAGAAAGCAGCTTTTAAATTACAGTAAAAGAGAAGAGAGGATCACGTCAGAGCCCAGCTATTCTGATAATCCCCCAGTTGAGGCATGACCTCACTGAAGAGGCCTTGTATGGTGCATGTCATGTCCGCTTTTCTTCTTGCTCTGATGAGGCACTGCAGACTTGGCTCCTCGTGAGGCACGAAGGTATGAAATAAAACTTTGATCTCAGGGGCCTCTGGCACATTTGGGTTGCTGCACTTTGCCTGGATACATAAATACTGAGGTTATAAAACAAACATGTTTCGAGTGAGAAAAAGCTCATTAAAACCTAATTATGATAATATACTCTATATACATGTGAGGTTTCTCTTCTATTTTTCACCCTCAAAAACATGAGACGATCATGTTCATCGTCTTCACATGAAAGAGGATAGTTCAGAGGATGGTTCACGGAAATAATTTTTGTCGCTATCAACTTCTTGCTGTCAGATTGTATTTCTGGAGCTGTGTGTTTCAACGCAGTATGCTCCAGATGGCGTTCAAATAACAAAAGTACAGGGTTTCATCCAGAAATGAGCTATTCTGATGCATTCTCTTCTACAGTGATTGCTGGCATTAACGTAAAGCAAATAATAAGTCATAATTACAGTTCTGAGTCACTTTGAAATCTGGTTTTAAACATTGACTCACTTTAGATTTCGAAATAAAGAGGCTAAATGTTTGGTAATAGATCCGCAGAGCAGTGATGTTTACTGCCCTTCAATGCAGTGAGCAGTAAGCACAACAGCAGTGAAGTTGAGAAAAAAAAGGGTTCAAACAGGTGAACTCTTTAACAAATAGAATGGTTGTAATGTCTTGGTTTTATGCCTTTAAAAAAACAGATTATTTTACATAAATACAGAAATTGAATGCTATAGAACCAATGCAATGCAAGTCCATTATCCCAAAAACAAATGTGCATTGCTCCAAAAATACAAACTCTCCCTGAAGTTATTAGTTTAGTGACTGGTGGCCTTTTCCATGGTTTCCAAGCATTTTGTCCTTGGATGAGCAGTCCAGCAGTTTTACTGTCGCAGACAAAATTTCCAATGAATAAAATCAGCTGGTGCTTGACCCCATCACCTGAGTTGTTAGGATGAACCCTAACCTAATGCTAGGTAGCATGTGTATTTTTTTGAACAATGGGCCTTTAGAGCCAAGGGGTGTTTTGTTTTCGGGATAACGGTCTGTTGGACAAATGGGCTTTCAGTCTAATGAGCCAAAGGTGGCCACAGCCAAAATTTACATGCTGTTTTCACAGAAATGATACAAGTACATTTGTGTTGTGTTCACTTGCAAATATGTATGTAGTTACTGCACTGTGGCCTCATACTGTAGGGCAGTGTAATCAATAAATAAAGTAAATAAAGACAAACTTATTTACCACAAGTATTAGAACACATTTTTGGACATTTCTCTGGACTGTGGATGTCTGTTTAACTAACTGACTGAGTTTTTGTAAGCCCCTGGAGATATGCTTGTGTGTGTGTGTGTGTGTGTGTGTGTGTGTGTGTGTGTGTGTGTGTGTGTGTGTGTGAATCAGTGT
>JAJHUR010130481.1:0-11224 GCA_027495735.1 Lutjanus campechanus | reverse complement strand
ATGCGATGTGAAAGGATTATTTCTGTCAAGCCACAAGAGAACTGCTGCACTAAAACAATTAGTCTCATTTCTGCAGGTTTGATTAACACTCTACCTAATGTTTAAGCCCCGAGGCCTTAAGACCACAGGAGACGCTGCTAATTAAAACATATATCCACAGCCTTCCATTGCTGGCTAATTAAAACATATAGCACCTTCAATTGTCAGAAATAGCTAATCTAATCATATAATGCTTTCTGTGGATTGCTGCCTAATTAGAACATATTACCCTCAGTCGTCATTGCTGGCTAATTAAAACATATACCTTTGTTCTTCATATTTGGGTGCTCTTAAGGAATACTGATGCTTTTTTTGGCTCATGTAACCGAGGTATAAAAGGTAAAAGGCCGCGGTGAAATGAGAAGGAGGAAGAGCTTTCAGTCAGTCTCCAACCCGCAAGAGATGAGGTGTCATTTGAAGTGCAGGAGGAAAAACTTCAATGCCGCCTTTGCTGTCAATGAAACGGTGTTAGTGGAGATGTTTTAAGATATGAAGTGAGTTCTGCTGGAGACAGCTACACAAGGTGAGGGTAATATTAAACTACAAGGATACAAGGAGACTTATTTATCATTTGCAACAGTTCCCTCTTTGATTGATTGATTGATTGATTGATTGATTGATTGATTCAGGTGATATTTATTAAAATCATTAAGACATATGAGAGGTGTAACAGATGTGTCATACAATATTCGCTCACACACACACTGTGCAAACTGTGCATAATAATTATAAATTTGCCTCTTTCCTTCAGCTTCAAACCAAATATCATCTTCCTCGATCACATTTTTAATCGCCACCTACAGGTCAGGCATTTTGTACGGGGAAATATCTCAGAATTCCCAGTCAAACACCAGAGCCATACTTTTATGATATACTACTTCTCTTACAGCCAAACTCTAAACATCCGATCTCCCGTTTCATCGCTGCTTTTATGTCTCCAGCAAGAAGCAGCCATCCGAGGGACGCCTGGGCGGAATAATTGGGTGTTCCTTTGTCAGATGAACTTTGGGAGGAGGGCCTGTCCAGAAAACAGAGCTGGTCTATCAGTTCCAGATATAAGATTAAATCAGTTTAAATTCTCACACAACCTGCATTACTCCAAAAACAAAACGCTTTCACACTTATTCTGGCATTGTCCAGCTCTGAGTAATTTCTGGTGCGACATAATTAATTAAAAAAAAAAAAAAGCAAAATCAAAAGAGCAGGTTCTTAGAACAGGCACAGTTGCAGCTAAAGAATTAATGTTTCTAAAGTGAAAGTCTCCATCGTCCCCAAGTTTCAAAAGGTCAGTCAATTGTCAGTTTTCTTAACACCATAATCTTTACCATTAGCAGGGCAAATAAAAGAATTTCAGGTTGTACTCAGATCTTTTTTTTTTTTTTTATGAACATGCAACTTGGGAGTCCTGGTTCACTCCTCGCCCCAGTCTTTTATGTGTACCTTGAGGTTTTATCAAAGAATAAGATATTTTCTGATGTAAGTATTCAAATTGTGAGTCAGGTAACATTGTCAGTGTGAAAAAAAGAATGTGACTTTTATTTGCATCACTTGACCCACTTGGCATCTCTTGCATGCAGTAGAGGCATGTTGTTTCTTCCAGTGAAATAAGAGAACAGCATGTGCAAAAGCCACATCTTTAGACAGGGAACAACTGAACTGCCACACATTAAAAAGACCTGAAAAAAGGGACAAGGGGTATGTTTTCGCACTGTTACCAGCTGGTCACACAGCTATGAGTCATACCGATGAATCAAAGAAAAAGAAAATCAGAGATTCTGCGTAATGTTAAGTTTTCTCCAAATTTGCAACCTAGTTTGTTCCCTCATTCCATGCTGAATCCTGGTGAATTCATTAACAGGGTGTGGAGAAATGTGCATGACTTAGAATATGGTCGTCCAGCAGGATATGTTTGTTTGAGATATCATTTCAGTCAGTTTTGGAATGCATCTGGATATCACGGATGCTGGGTCAGAGTGAACATTTCTGGAAGAAAGCAAGAAAAGACGAGTTTATTTGTATAGCACATTCAGCACAACCGCATAAAAGGCACCAAGACAAAACGTAAAAGTAACTTGAGGCAATTTAAAAATACATTTCAATATAATTCAAAGAGTTTGAGGGAAAATAAAATTAAGATAAGACAGTTACAATGCAGTTTAAGATATTAATCCAAAGCCTGGATTCATGAAATGCGGAAGCAAATAGAAAAGTCTTCAACTTTGATCTAAAAAATGATACAATACTGTATTTGTAATTATATAAAGAAATCTAGTTTTAGCCTCCAAACATGAATACCTTTGTTTAGGATTACAATAAACAAAACTAAATATAGATGCTAAGATTTAGTTCCCATCCCATCTGAAACTGGTCTGATTGTAAATTAATGGATGGGGGATTAGTTTGCAACAAGGGCCGTTGCATTTTTCCCCTCTTCATGCACACCCCAACTAATTTGCTTTAACAACAGTTAATCACATCAGGGTTACACTGCTAAATATAACTTAAAAGTTTCTAACACTTAAAGTTAGATTCTGTGAACACCGACATCATTTAATGAAACACTATCAGATTAAGAATGATATTTAGCACTTCACGAGCAACCTGGAATTAAGTAGAGGATGAGTGTAAATCCGGTTAGTGTTTCATCTAACACCTCTGATACCGCGTCAACAGTTCTTCGTCTTGTTTTCAAACCAGACTTTGTGATTAGAGGAAACAGTCTTATGTACGGGTTAGGTGTCTTTAAGGAAGACACTGATTTCTTACCTGCTTACTGTAATGTTTTTGAGTAGAGGAGGTATTTTACAGACATGTTTAAACCCAGTGCTCAAATGTAATGCCTTGAACACTGTTAATTGTCCATGAATATATAAAAGAACACCTCTGATGTTTTGGTAAAGGCAACTAAAAAAAAGAAGGAGGTGACAATGTATTCTTTCATTGCATTGATTGTTGTATGACCTTTAATGAAGAAATGCAAGCAAAGATATGCTGGTTTTCAGTGTGCTTCTCCATGCACGTCCCACCAGCTTCACCAAAGTCTGATTACTAAAACTAAAGACTAAAGATCCAGAAAAGAGAAAATTAGTAAGGGACACTGCATCACTAGTACATTCTATGGTGCGGAATTGTCGCAGAGTTTCAGAGATATCGGGCGTAGAGATTTCCGCTTTCTCTCCAGTATAATGGAACTCGATGACACTAGTACTGTGGTGCTCAAAGCGGCAAAAATTACATTTGAATTAATGTCTCTGTACAGAATTCATGAGCCATTTGCTCAAAATAGGAACTACTGTCTTTCTACAGTAGAATCGACAGAATTGACCTGGTGTCTACATCAAACTGTTCACAACGATGTCTATGAGTTACCTTGAGTAACCAGGTCAGGATTTCTGGAAAAAGACACTAGTTTTGAATTTTTCAAATGTATTGTTTTTGGGTGCTTTGCGCACCACAAGCTGAGTTCCATCAAGTCCCATTATACCAGAGAGAAGGCAGAAATCTTTACGGGTGATATCTCCAAAACTCTGCAACTCAGACCAAGAAAAAATCTAGATGAATGAACAGCACTACAGGCCAAGCGGAAAAATGTATTTTTGATTTTAGGTTGAACTATCCCTTCAACCTGAATCCCACTTTTACATTTTGCTATTATGCCAACATGATAAACAAGACCTGACACTATGTTGCCATTTTATTTTTATTTGGATTCTTTTTTAATATTACATACATATTAATATTACAATAAAAAGTTTTCAGAATATTACAAAAATAGTATTTGATGAAACACCCTGCAGGGAAATCAGTTTGAAGGTCATTATTCCATTATTAGTCACTTTTTATTCATTAAAAGTTTTCTATTTTGTTTTGTATTATTTTCAACTTCTTTAGAATATTTGGCCCATCACATTCATTTATTTTGTTTTCACATTTTTCGATACGTATTTATATTTGTTGTTGTTGTTACATGCTCTCTGTATTGTGTTTGCTGTCTTTGTTATGTTCCTAATGTAAAAGGCACTTTGAATAAAGAAAGAAAACAACTCTAGTTTATTTATATAAGTTCTATTGACGTTTATGGGTGATGCAGTGTTGATCGTGTTATTTGGAGATCCACAGCAAATTTCACAGTGTGTACATTGTGAAAAATCAGAATGATCATTTTGTGAAGTCTGTTTTTTCCCATCCTTTAGAGGCATTTCATCATCAAAGGTCATACAACACAGTTATGCTGGGTTTTAGTGCTTCTCCCATAGGCTTCCACAGAGCTGGGACCAAAGTCGATCACCACACAGAGCACTGATCTATAGTGATGTAAAGTCCTGTCCTTCTTTTCATCTTCCTTGGTTTTTGGTAAGAATGCTTTTTGAAAAGGTTAAAAGTATTGACTGGTCATGTGAACTTCTACAGTAGACATTAGCAGGTGTTATGAAAGGTCTTTCTAATTACACAAATGTCCCGGTATAATCTTTGCATACATAATAACACCTGGGAATCGTATCTAATATTGCATGACTGCTTCAATCACAGAGATACTGTGGCTTCCTCCGAGAACAAACACCTTGAATTATTCAACGAATTCGTACATTTAATGCCTCTAATGGTAATTCTGTCCTCGATTCATCATTTCTGTTTGTTTTTCCGGATGAGGAAATTCATATCCACTGTATTGATATTAAATGGCTAAGCGTATGTGATTATCTTGACTCTTCCAGTTGGCTGGAGGGCTTTTAGTTCTGCGACTCTGCTCCCCATTCATCAGCTAATCACAGGCTGTAAATCTCAGCCGTTCATTCTAATATCAACACTACCCTCATGCAAAATAGAGAGGCTGTGTTTATGCGGCAGCTTGACTGCCACTGGCAATCACATGTCTCTGATTTGAAGATTCATTAGATTATCTCAGGGTTTACACAAGGAAATGTCAGATTTATTAAACACGAGAAGTGTAAGAACCTCCTATTAACATCAGTGTCATGTGTAAATAGAAATGAAAGACATGGAAAATAATGCTAGAATTACAAATGTGCAGCTTGCAGGGCAGACAGCTTTTGCGATTTTTTTTATACTTGTGTATATTTTCATCTGCTTTCAAAGGAATTTTTAAATAAATCATTTGAAGATCTTTGAGCAAACTGGAGTTCACATTTCAATACTGAAACCTCATTAGTTGTATGTAGCTACTCAGTAACAGGTATCAGTGATGGCTGTTCACACAAGTCCTTTGAATATGACAGGCCTATATTTAGAAAACCCCTGCATGGAATATCTAAAGCCCTGTGTAATCCAGTTATACCTTTTTTAAAAGATCGCTTTAATGTAAAAGTATCTGGTTTGGACAATGCAGGGTTAAAACCAGCTGTTATATTTTCCATGGGGAATCAAGCTACCATTCTCTAAGAATAGTGTTCATTAACCTTCTCTCCTCTCTGTTTCCTCATTCCATATATCTAATACTTGTTAAAACGCCACCATCACCTCTGCTTTGCCATTTTCTTCAGCAATGAAGAGTTTATTTAACAAGCTTTTTGGCAACAGCAATGATTTAATTGCATTCATTACTATCTTTTCCGTTTTCCGTTCAAACAGTCATGTGGGTTTTTTTGGTTTAAAATTAACATGCAGTCATGTTTTAAAAAATATAAAATACTCTGCAAGAAGTGATAAATTGTGTCTCATATTTTTTTGCAAAATGAATATGCAATATGAATATGCAAATAGTCCCCGTCCTCTCCACACACCCCGACCGCCACCCAACCCCTAGCACTTCCTGTCTTCTCTTCTGTTTAATCACAGTAACTAGCTACACACGTAACTAGCTTCCCCTATGGGCTGGGCATTGTCTCTAATGATATGTAGAGTGCCACCCCCGCGATCAATGCAATTGGTTCCTTAGGTTTATGACATCATATACCCAGTCTGACTGAATCTGTTGTTTTGGGGTTTTTTTTAGACTGGCCTTGCTCACAGCAGCCAGCAGTGTTTCCACGTGGTCAGAGGAGAATTTCAAAATTACAAAATCATATATTGAAATGATGTAAGCCGTCAACTGTCCAACATTTTCATGAAATAAGGTTGCTTCCAGTCCGGAAATTTCATCATGTTAGGGGTGTTTGCCTTTTGGCTTTTGTTTCATATTTTGGAGGGCACAAAGGCCAAATGCAGGGGCAGCAAAGCCATCAAACAAAGCAATGATTTTAAGGCCACAGAAATAATGAAATGAATTTAACTGAAAGGTTAAGGATACTCTAATGTCTATTTACTGTTGCCCTTTTGTTGATTAAGAACAGGAACACTGGAAGTCTATCAGAGGTCAGTCATAATATATATCGCACATTATTTAGTGAGTTGGTATCTTAAAATAACCAGAAACATTCTCAAACTAGTCAATGAATAATAATGACAAAATTTCTCATTGTTTTTAGATGATAACTCATCATTTTGAGACACTAAGTCATTATTTTGAGATATTAGCTCATTATTCTTAGATAGTCATTATTTTGAGAAATAGTCTTAGTATAATGACGAGACAGCACATCTAGCAGCACAATGAAGAGGAAACAAGTGTTTAAAACACAGATCTAGCTGTTTGTCACTGTTGCAGAGACTCTAGTCTGCAGTGTAAACCAGAGAATTGTAGAGTAACATTATTTTTCATGATTAAAGAAAGTTCATATCATGCTGTTAACCTGTCTGACCATATTCACATGTTCCCTTTGTTATTCATCACTTTCTTTCTTTCTGCTGTGAGTCATTACACTTACATAGCCCACTATTCCAAATTCAAGCCGTAACAGGCTTGAAATCTAAAGCAGCACTGTTTGTATGCAGTGTTTCACTTGATGTTGCCCAATCAGAATCTCAACATAAGACACTTGTATTACAAAAACATATTGACAGGAAAGAGGCAGAGGATAAAATGGTGAAATCAGCTGGGGCAGTGCAGGAGGGGTATCAAGACCATTGTGGCTGCAGGCGTTCTAATTTTTTGATGGGCACAAAGCCAAACCTGAGGGGGCACAGTGGCCATGCCTGTCATAGCTGCTGTGAAATTCCTGCCCTGGTTGTGTCCATTAATGCGAGAGCAGTCTATATGTTGCATAATGTCTGTTTCCAATTTTACACTTGACCCTAATTGTATTAATCGTGTGATGGTCTGAATGTTACAGTAATCATGAGGGGAAGACCTGCACATTTTAAAAACCCAAGAGCCTGAACACAAAGCATGTCCAAGTCCTTCTCTTTGATTTAACATATGTCGAGTATGTTGTATATATTCTGTCTCAAGGCATTACATATGTTCTGACATTTAGGTCCACCTCAACTCTTACTTTCATCACTTTACTTCTCAAAGACAGTGAGAGTACAGGGCAGCGATCCTGCAAATTTATGCTCCAGCACAGACTTTCAAGGTCTGCAGTGAACACATTAGACGTCTTGAACAACATCAAGACGATACCAGAGTGAGCACGAGGCCTCATGTGGGTAAAGAGTCAATAATTTTATGTAAACCACTATGATTGAATCATTAAATCAAACAATCATTTTGTATTCCAGATATATATTGTTGCATACCTCAAGATCTTTCCACATACCCGAGAGAACCAGACTCATAATACCAGTACTGTTGTTCTACAGACAGATCGGTGTCTGTACCTTAATGTATTATTGGTCCCAAGTCAGAGGAATTAACCTAAGAAGTCAATCCCTCTATCTGTAGTAAATGATGGAAGATTCCCAATAGCTGTATAAGTTTCTTTTTAATGGTAACTTTGTCTGGTAATTCTGTCTTAAAGGCACGTACTTGGGTTTAATTAAACAGACCAGTGTGCTCCTGTGCACAGAGGAATGCATGCCTTTATAAAATAACACCATATGCTCTAAATATTACACTTGCCACGAAAGAAAAAAAGTCCACTTTTAACATTTTTTTTCTTTTTTCTTTTTTTTTTTATGAAACACCTTAATTTTCATATTGATGACCTCGACAGTTCTTAGATGTTAATGGATGTTAGGGGCCCTCGGTCAGTGCACTGACTCAGCACATCACTCGTCAGGTAAACTTTTGATTCAATTAAAAAGCTAATCAAAAAAAAGGTCAAAATTGCAGTAATGTGGTTTTCATTTGAGGGAACAATATACCCTTTTATAAAGGTCACCCTTACTAATGAGGCTAATTAGCATAAGCTGGTGTCTCTTCAAAAGCATATCTCACGTTCCCCTTACCAGCGACTACCGGTAACAGGGTTAATTAACAGAAGCAAGGGCCCTATTGTTAAAGACAGCAGCAGGTCAAGGACAACGTCGTCCCTGAGGTGTGAGATTATGAGAGCTTTGGAATTCTTTTTTTGTTTTCTTCTAATTGCTGTAGGTTTTTCAGCGAAAAGCATTAGGTCGTATGCAGTGCGTGTTAATGCCTTCTACAAATCACTGTCTAATATACAGGTTTACTTTTATATACTTAGAGGTTTTAGTTTTGCCTGCATTTGCTTACATGGATAGCAGGATTTATGACATACGTATACTGCATCCAGCCACCAGGGGCAGATTGGGAGGTTTTGGTTTCACTTTTGGGGGACTGTCATGTTGTCAGTTTTTATATTTGTTAGTGGTATGCACAAACACGCACACAGATGTTGCTCACATGTCTCACGTGAGCTTTTTATTTTCTCCCTCCTCTCACTTTATTTCTCCAACCCCCTTTTCACGCATGCACTGCAACTCCAGACGCTACCCAGAGGAGCTGTATGTGTGAACACAAATGTACGCATGAGTTGGCTTGGAATTGATTCCAGCTCTCTGGTTCTAAATCCAGGTGAGCCACATGTGCGATCAGAGCCGCTCGGTATCCAGAGTACAGTGTGCAGCTGCTCGCCCGCTATATCCACGCTTTCATTGACAGTTTCTTTTATCTGAGATCATGTTTTAATTCCTTTCTTCATCTTCTGTGATGTGAAAACACCAGATTACAGCCAGAAAAGTAAAAGTGTGCATCCTCCAAGCAGCCAAGCAGCCCTCCATCACAGTTTGTTCATTTTGAAATTCAGTTTGTATTGATTTCAGCACAAAAACAAAATTATATACGAGTCCTCCTCCTCCTCCTGCACGCTCTGCAGGCACCAGCGTTTACTTGAAACATTTGAACATGTCCGCTTGGTGAAAGGGCACATTCAGACGACATCCTAGCGTCTCCATGGTGAAAACGGCTTCCCATTCACAACTGCACACATACATATAAAGAAGTTTTTTTTCGTCATATTTCTCCATCTCTCATCTTGTCTCGTCTCTTCATCATTTTCAGCACTGTCCCATCTGGACAAACCACGAAACATCAAACAGACACATACATCTGGCCTTGTCATGTTGACATCTGTAGCATGTGTGCATGTGTGTTGTGTGTGTGTGTGTGTGTTCTGTTGGTCATGCTGCAGTGATGATTTATTGCTGCATGTATCGAATCGATCACATTGTCAAAGCACCCGTGAGGCACAAGCACACACAGTCACACACACAGACCACATCAAGTGAACATGTTCGGTTAATAATGAATTGGATTTGAACAAGAAAACAAATCCCAAATTCCAACTTTCAAAAACAGGCTGCTTCTGTCTTTCATAAGGTTGAGTCTCTGTTTTATGTTTATGATTTTTTTTTTCTTGTTTTAGTTAGCATTCACCAGAGACGCTCTGTGGCGCACCAGGAATCTAAGACTGAACTATGATGAGGAAAAACAATTTTTACTTCTTTGATCGTGTGGATATCTGATGTTTTCACATAAAAAAAAATATATATAAATAAAGGCTAGATTAAAATAAAGTGCAGAGTCTTGCAGGTAAAATACAACTTGTCATGTAGGCTGTGTACTGTATATTTCACATAATCATAGTTGAGGCATACTGAAAAACTTTTCGATAGATACTAGAGTTAAAAAAAAATACTATACCACTAAGAGAGCTTTGTGTTTAGCTTGTTGGTTTTGATTCATGACAAAATAGAAGAGTGCCCTCAGTGAGTGCAGATCACCGCCAGGCAACAGATGGTGAAGCACCTACTGCAATGCCACCACAACTGGCAGATGCAACCAGCAGAGATTTGTTAGGTTCTGCCAAAATTAAGATGACCTCATAAGACGTCCTGAGCTGAAAGAAGATTTCAAACTGAAGCAGTTGTTAATCACTCGGGGCCCCTAACGGCTAAGAGGAGTGAGAAGTCAGCTGTCATTTTATCCTATTGAATATTTGTATGTAATTGTGTCACTGTAACCTTGACCTTTGACTGCCAGTATTTAATCAGTTCATATTTTAGTCCAAGTGGACATGTGTGTGAACTTTGAAGAAATTCCATTAAAATGTTCTTGAGATATTGTGTTCACAAGAATGGGATGTCCCAAAAACACAATTCCTGAGGCACCAGCTGTTGTTGGTGTGGAGCCATTAAGAAAAAAGAAATTGTGAACCACTGAGGTCCTTCAGCATATAGTTATGAATTTACACCAAAAGAATTTTGGCTGATCAGTCCAGTAGTATGCAAGATTAGCTGCGGACAAGCTATTGGTACAGAGATCACTCACACACACACATTCACTTGGACATGCCAATATACACAAGGAGGTCAAGGAAGTGATTGCTAGATCCCCCCAGCGGAAAAATGAAAAGATGGAGCAATGCTCAGATGAAGTGGTGAGGCAGAGATGCAGAAGCATTGCATCATTTCACGTACTTTTTGTGTGGACACTCGATGGACAGTGAATGCTGCGTGGACTCTGGTCAGCTTTGTTCACAGCGGCTAAGTGCTGTTTGAAGGTCTGCATTTGTACATAATACCAATAATTGTACAACATGAACTACATATGTGTTCATGATGTACAGTATGTGTTACACATACTTTTAAAACCGTTTAGTGCACACAAAGTTCAGCTTAAGTTTAATCACTGTTTGAAATTCATCCGCTCACTCCGCTTCCTGACTGGAGGTGATGCGAATGAGCGAGTGAGCAAACAGCTGTTTGCTTCAGTTTTCCTAAATGAGGACGTCATAACCTGCTCCACGTGTCAGCAAACAGGTTGAGCAACTTGTCGCCTGCTTGAAAAAAAAAAAATCGCTCACCCTGGCTCTATTTCGGCAAAGTTTCACACACCTCCAAACACCTCCTGTCCCCTTATCAAAGCAGGAAAGAGTTACAAGAA
>JAJHUR010130478.1:0-19804 GCA_027495735.1 Lutjanus campechanus | reverse complement strand
TTTTTTGCTTTGCTACGTCTTTCACATCATTTTTTGTCTTGTACACCTTCTACGCTGTTTTAATCATGTTGTCTTTTAAATTATTTTCATCTTGTTACGTCTTTTACATTGTTTTCATCCTGTTAGATATTATTGCACCATTTTTGTCTTATTACGTAGTTTTCGTTTTGTCATGTTTTTGTCTTGTTACATCTTATTATGTCTTTCACGTCATTTTTTGTCTTGTTACACCTTTTACGTGGTTTTCATCATGTTATGTATTTTAAGTCATTTTCGTCTTGTTACATCTTTTGTTGTTTTTGTCATATGGTTGCACCATTTTCGTCTTTTACACCATTTTCATTTTGTTACATCTTATAAATTGTTCTCATCTTTACGTCTTTTGCCTTGTTTTCATCATGTTACATATTGTTGGACCATTTTTATCTTGTTACGCAGTTTTCATTTTGTTATGTTGTTTCTGTCTTGTAACATCTTGTTATGTCTTTTTCCTCTTTTACAGTATCCTTTTAGCAGTTTTTATTGTTTTTTATGCCTTTTATGTCTTCTTACGTCTTTTTTGTTATGTCTTTTTCATCTTGTTACACCTTTTATGTTGTTTTCATCATGTTATGTAATTGAAGTAATTTTCGTCTTGTTATATCTTTTACATTATTTTCATCTTATTACATATCATTGCACCATTTTCATCTTGTTATGTCGTTTTTACTTTGTTACGTATCATTATGTTGTTTTTGTCTTGTTACATCTTTTTTGTTGTTTTCATCTTGTTTTGTCATCTTGTTATCACGTCTTTTACGCCGTTTTTGTCTTATGTCTGTCATGTGTGAGATGCACTAATGGGTACGCCAAGGAATTGTCTTTTGTGTTACTGTCCCATCCATTTAAGCTGAAATTGGTCTTGATGCTAGGAAGGTGGGGCACAATTAAGAATAAGAAAAATAATCAATAATTCCCCTCAATGTATTACAACTAAAGTAACAAGCCAGTTTTGAAGATAAAAGGAGTAGAAAGCACCGATATTTGTGTTAAAATGTAAGGAGTAAAAGTAAGAACTTCTCACAAGTGTTTATAATTAGTTACTTCCTGTTCCTGTGAAACACACAGCAGTGCAATGTGACAGTGAATAGCAAAGCACTCAAAACCTAATTTTTTAAGATGCCATGGCGAGAAGTCATTGATATCAAGTCAAGAACTGATATTTCTTCATGTGCCAAATGTAATAAAGCTCAAACCGCGCGATGCCTTTTCAAGACACAGATCTCTCTTTCATCTTTTGATCTAAATGAATGTTGTGGTCGATAACGGCTTTCAAAGTCTCAACTTTGTGAATTATTAAAGCTGATGAGCAAAGGTGCCCCATCGCATTTTGGATTCTCATCCTTCAAACACACAGAGGTCCGACTTGTTCCTTTCCCCAACCTTCAGCGGATAAACATTTAGAGATGTCCTCATTTGAAGGCGCAGACTCGGTGTTGTGACATGTTTTTCTCATCTGGTACGTTCATCCGTCTCCCCGCATCCACCCCTGCTGTTTACAGCCCATTTCCATGTTGGCGGCTGTTGTTATTGTGTCATGTTTACTGCTCAGCTCGAGTGTGAACACGCAGTTCAGACGTGCATCTGAAGGCCGGTTCAGATTAATAGTCAAATAAAGCAGTTTGAGAATATTCAAGGAAAAAAAAGTGTGAACTGCACTAATGGGAGCTGGAGGCTCGAAAGTCTAAATTTACTGAGTGAGGACGGGGCGTCATAGTTGACTGTCGGTTGAGACACTGAACTTAGAAACTGTGTTACAAAAAAAAAAAGGTGAGGGCTCTTTGAGGCCCCTTGCAGATCTTAACAAAGGCACAAAGTGGTTTAGTCCGCCCCGCGCTAGGATTCATCTTGGCAGCTAATCGAGCTGAGTGACTGCTGATGCTGGAGCAGCAGGGTGCACTGTGAGTCATGTCTTTCCCCGAGAAAGGGAAATCGGGGCAGCAAAGCTACTGTAATTTACACCATCTTAAAAACTGAGGCCCAAGAGGCGTTCAAAAGACAGTCACGTTAATGCCAGATGATCCACCATCAGGTTCAGAGGGTTAGGGGGCCAATTTAACCAAAAACCGAGGAGCATTATTCCAATGTTAAGATCATGGTGATCAATGAGTTAGAGTCTAATTAAAATATAACCTATATAGTTCTGTTTTTCACTTTAAGATGTTTAGAATTAGACTTTTTGTTTTTTCAATGTGTTACTGATACATTCTGGTCAGATTTGATTGTTTTCTTTGTAAAACAAGATTTGAATTTCAGAAGAAGCAAAAGTAAGATGGTATTTTTTTAGCTTCGTCTTATGGATCCAGATCCAGTTAAGGATTTTTTTTTTTCTATGTTCCTGTGGCTTACCTCACTAATATACTGGATGTCAGGTCCACTGCTGCACTTACATGATATTCGTTGTCAGCTTATTAGGCACACCAAACTAATGCATTCAGCAGCCCTGCAATAAATCCTCCCTTCGTAAAAGTTAATGTTGTTTTAGAAAGGCTTCTGTTATTTAGCCTGCCCTCATTGATATTAACAAACACTGAGCATTAGAACCCTCATGAAGGGGAGGATTTATTGTACTAATGTTGTATTAGACTGCATTAGTTTTAGCTAGGTGGATCTAATAAACTGGCAACTGAGTGTTTATCCATCATACCCTTTACATTATGGTGGTAATTATGATGCTGTACTTAAAATGTCATGCCTGCTGCCAAACTGTTCACCTGAATCTCTCAGGCACAACCAGGCACATAAAATGCCCCAAAATGTCTACCTACCAGCACCCCCTGACTCATTTATGGTCTCTTTGCCTCTTTTTCTGTGGTGTTTTGGAGTTTTAACTTCACTCTGAAGTCCTGCTGTTGTGTTAAAGCAATTTGTTCACGCTAGAAATGAAGAAAGGGTTTGTAACTTCTGTCCAAAGCTTCCTGCTACAGCGGATCCACACCGCCATCCTTCTCCACACATATTACTTAAAATATGTGATATATAAATAAATATATGCAGACTATTAAAGGAAACCTGTGGTTATTTTTTCCCCCTTAAAGTTATGGAGCTGTCATACATACTTAGACAATAAACCTTCATAAAAATTTGAAAAAAAAAATACTAAGTCACACGGCAGAAGTATTTATCTTTTATCTTTATCTTTTTCTTTATATTTTTTAATGTTGCTGTGTCTGTTTTATGTGCATGATTTTATATATCATGTTTAATAGGTTTAGTGCTGTGTTTGGTTTAATATTGCTATATTTGGTTGTTTCGCATTTTTCTCTTTTGAAATAGGCTTGTGTTTCATAGTTTTTTGCATCTTAACCTCCTGCTGACAACGCCAAGATTTGTTCTTATGTAAGGGGGGAGATACTATTTTTGCTCTTTTGGATCAGGTAGGTTGGCATAAAGACTTATCAGTATCACTACCCAGTTCAAAAGAACAAAAATAGTATCCACCTTCCTTTTTCCCCTCGTACATACAGACAAATTTGGCGTTGTCGGCAGGATGTTAAGATGCGTCCTCCCTTACATAAAGTATAAAAAACATCATTTTTAGTATTTCCAGATACTTTGGGGCCTCCATGACACCTTGGACCCCGGGGCTTGTGCCTAGTAGGCCTATTCAGTAATCCACCTATGCTATCACTTCCTGCTACTTCTTCCACTGCTGATGTTCCTTTGATTTCACATAGTCTACCTCCACCCCACCTGTAGGCTCTCAGTCTGTATTCCCTTGGGAGGGACATTATCATTGCTCCCTGCTGTGCTGAGTCTGGTCAGAGACTAGACACCGAACATCACTTCTGTACTCTACATACACTACATTCACATCATAATCCATTCCGTGAGTTGGCTGACTGCATAAAGCTGGAATTATGTTTCTGCAGAGATACACGTTTCATCCTCGCAAACCTATTTTAACCTTCCCTATTAACATAACACATTTATAGAATTTCTCATCCTTGGCAAAGGTATGATTTTGCTGCGTGGATTCTAGTTCGCATGTTAATTATACAATTAGAATCACAAAAAGTGGCAGCCTACACACAAAATCCAGTTAGTTGAAATGTTTTGCTCTGTGTAACAGAAGCCAACCCACTAACAGGGAGGTAGCTACATGCAGGAACAGGAGACATTAGAAAGAAACAAACAGCATGTCTCTCTGATGAAAATGCTGTTTTCCTAGCTAAGCAATGCGCATCAGAATTGAAGTAACAATCTTTATGTTGCCTGCTTGTTAGTTAATCCTGCAACTTGTGTATTCATAGCCTCGGAGCCATGCTGCTGCAGACATAAGAACAGTAGGCCACGTTCCCTCCACTGTAATCAGCTGTTGGTTTTGGGTTATCTTTCCGTGTGCACACAGGTAGGGATGATGAAAGGCATCATGGGAGAGGAATCAAAGGAAATGGTTGTAGAAGGCAAATGCAAGCATCTCCACAAAGACGTGCTGCTGTAAATGTGTGTAAAGAACAGCCGTTTGTGTGCAGAGACACCACTGACTGAGCTGCTTTGAACCCTGGAAGACTTTACTGTATGCGTTTGTCTGTCTGTGTGTGTGTGTGTGTGTGTGTGTGTGTGTGTGTGTGTTTGTATGTGTGTGTATGTGTAGCAGACAAAAATAGGGGGACCTCAGAAACTGTCTTCCCTCCAGCCTTCATGCAACATTGATTGCTTCTATTGATTGTGTCTGTCCTTCAACACGAGGGAGACAACTCAAATAAAACACACACACACACACACACTCACACACACACCTAGACACACCTCATAACACAACAGCCGTGTATGACAGCCATGTCGCAGATACACAGGAGCAAATAAATGAAGGTAAAGCGCTTCCCTGTCTCACAAGCAAATCTCTCCCTCCTTCCCTCTCCCCCTGCGTCCATCCCTTCCCTCCCTCCCTCTCTCCCTCCAGGTAACAATGTGTATCGAGGTCACGCAACAAAGAGTCATGGCTTCCTTGGTTTAATTTGTGTGAGGACAAGGTGGAAATCTCTTCAGTTTCAATTGCCTGAGCCGTCAGGCTGTTTTCCAACAATGAAAAGCGAGCAGATGACCTTGTACGGCCAGCGACCACGGGAGAAGGCATTAATATTTCATTCTTACAGAGGCTCCTCTTCTCCCGTCTTCTGTCTGCCTGTCTCTCCTGAAAGCGGGATGAATAGTGACTGAGGCCCGGGGCGAGACCAAGGTGCTGAGCACACATCTTTCTGCTGTTTGTGGTGAGCTTAGATTGAAAAAGTACAAGCATGTGTCCAGTATATGTGTTTGTGTAATATATGTTCACATGCACACAGGATAAAACATCACATTAGTCTATTTTAATCTATAATTTAGTTTATAAAATGAGCATGCGCACAATGAAAACTGTAAACACCAAATCACAAACTCAATTTGCATGTCAATTTACACGTCATGTTCTCAGTTTGAAGAATTAGTTCTTCATCTCACACAAAGAACTTAAAGCTGCTCCTGTTGGAATTTGTTCAACTATCAAAATAGTGCACAATCAGCTGTATCAGCTTTGTTAAGTTTAGTCAAATTGACTAAAAACTTGTTGATTTAACAGAACAGATTTGTGTTAAGTCTTTCTGTCAAATGAGCATAAAGTTTTTGTGTTATTTTCATAGTCCTGGATGATAGACTGCACGACTCTACACAAAAATGTATCACTGATGAATTGTTTTTTTTGTTTTTTTTGCAAATGTGTTATACAGTATGTAGCACAAAATACACTCAAAACTGAAGGGGAAAACCTGCATCACACTACAGAATCATGTAATTAGCCACCCATCCAAAACTGAATTGATGAATTGATGAAAAAAGTAGTGGATAGTGTGGGTGTGTCTGCTCCACTGTCTCAGTGTCAAACACCACTATGACCTGAAAACCACCTGAAACATGTCCAGGCACGTTTGAGCCAGAGGACGGTGACAGGATGGTATTTTTTTCTTCTGTATGGGTTATTGGTCTGATTGTGTAGCTGAAGGTACGTATGCAACTGACCATTGGGGAGCTTTGGCGTTTGTGTGCTAGCTTGCGGGGCTTATATAGTGTTGGGGGACCATGGCTCCAGCGTGTCACCGAGCCATGTTTCAGATTTGCCCAAAAATCCTGAACACAGAAATTTGGAACCTCAAAACTTTATTTTTATGTATTATGACCCTTGCATGTCTTAATGGCTTTTAACACCATGCTGGAGGACTACGGTTGGAAACTAGCCTTTGGCTAACACTGGCACATTTACAGAAATGTATGATGAATGTGCACTGTCCTCTTTAAATAAATAAATAAAATAAAATAAATAAAAATAAAACTCAGTACTATGTTTTCTATAGTTCTTTTCACGTTTTCAGCAAGTATGTTCTAACATGTACAGTATAATGTATTTAGAAGAAAAACTCCCTTTCTTATTACTTGTTGATACATGTAAATTATCATCACATGGACATTTGGTTGTATAGTGAAGCCTTCAGTCTTTTCATATTGCACATGTTCATGCATATCAGCAGATGCAACAAATGCATAACACCCACAAAGCTGCCATATGTGTGACCACGCTCTGATATACACAGAGCTGCCGTTTGTGTCATTCAATTACCAGAAACAGGTTGTAATTGTATTTAATTGAAATTTAGCCAATAAAAACCCAGAGCTTTGCCAAATTACTTCCCACAAAGCTGTCCTCGGGGGGCCACTGGAGAAATGTACGGCAACACGCTACAGGCATGTCAAAAAATGACCTTTGGGAAAGAATTAGATTTAGCATCAAACTGGTTAGAAATTAGCATATCCAGATGTAGCTGCCTTGATTTGATTTCATTGCCTTAATTGGATTTCATGTGCTGTGCAGCAATTGCCATAAAACCAGAGGCCTGGACGTCACGGCGGCTGCGCGTGGATCGCCATCACAGCTCAGGGATGATATTAAACCAATATGAGCTGGGAATGTTAATGAAGAGAAGTGTTGTCACTTGAGGCCTGTTGGTACACTTGCCAATTATAAAGCATCATGGCATGTGTGGTGAAGCTACTCCGGAATAGTAATTTCTTTATTTAGACACTCAAGGACGGGTGGCAGATTGCAAGGAAATGGAAGTTTTTCATTTTTAACTTATTTAAGAAAACCCTTCTCGTCATCTGACTCACAGATTGCGTGCAGGCTCCTACCTCTGTGTTACATGCTTGTTAAGGTTGTAGCTCTTGCGCAGCAATCACAATCAAAATGTCAGAATGCATGTATAGGTCAAACAGTTGATGTTTGCAATTATGTTCTGCCATATGCTGTGTACCGTGGTTCAGTATGGAAATGAAGGTTGAATGGCTGGATGATCTACAGGCTGATCGCAGAGATTCTGCATATTCATCTGTCGACACGCACCAGAGATCAGTGACACACAAAGTGATGCACACAGGGTCCCCCACAAAATGAGACTAGGTTCAATTCCGTAACATCCTAAAGCTTTTACCTTAATTGTTTTGTCCCTTTTTTAAAAAAAAAAAAAAGTCTGTAGGAAGCAAATCTCAAACCATTTTCATTGGACAAAAATCATACAATTATATTAGAAAACGATTATTTACTTCCATTTCATTATTGTAATGTTAGAAGATAGAAGATAGAATGGGTCGATTACCAAAATGACATACATAGTATGAGTACCAACAACAAGTAAGTCGCAACGTAAATACGGAGTTGCATAAATTAAGTCATGTGATGTTATGTTGTTAATATTATGAAATGGCAGCACTTTGGTTAGATTAAGGCTTCAAAATTACTTGGTAAGGTTTATGAAAAGATGGTTTTGGTTAAAATAAGTACGTTACGTGTGTTACTAAGTATGTTACATCACGTTATATTACTCTAAGTTGTGTTATGTTACATAAAGTCGTATGGTGTGAAATATGCGGTGAAACTGTCACAGTTTGGTTCAGTTTGGACGACAAAATTACTTAAGGAAAATTTCATGGTTTAGGTTAAAATAAGTACGTTACGTTACATTGCGAAACGTTATGTTACATGTGACGTGAAACACAAGGTGAAAAAGCAGCAGTTTGTTTAAGTATAGGCAGCAATCTACAAACAAAAGATGATGGTTTAGGTTAAAATACGTATGTTACGTCACGTTATGTTACATTATGTTATGCTACATCACTTATGTCACATGTGACTTTAAACATGTGATGACACAGTTGTAGTTTGATCAAATTTGGGCAACAGAAGTACGTAGCTAGGTTTAGGAAATTGCAATGTTAAACGTGTTGAAACAGTCGCAGTTTAGTTAAGTTTAGGCAACATTCTACTTGGTTAGGTGTAGGAAAAGATTGTGGTTTGGGTTAAAAT
Organism: Lutjanus campechanus; assembly: GCA_027495735.1. Taxonomy (NCBI): domain Eukaryota; kingdom Metazoa; phylum Chordata; class Actinopteri; order Lutjaniformes; family Lutjanidae; genus Lutjanus; species Lutjanus campechanus. The sequence continues at coordinate 11,433 of JAJHUR010130478.1, read as the reverse complement.
AAGTGTGTTACATCACGTTATATTACATCAAGTTACCTTACAAAACGTTTAGGAACATTTCATAGTTGTTGGGTTAAAATACTGCAGCGTGACGTTAAACACATGGTGAAGACGTCACAGTTAAAATATAGCCTGAACTTAGACTATCCAAACTGCGACCATTTCATTATTTTAAACCAAACCCTCTTATTTTCCAAAACCTTAGCAAGTAGTTTTAGGCAACAAAATTACTTGGTATGGTTAACAGAAATATCATGATTCCTTTACACTACATACATCACATCAGTCACGTGACATATTTCAAGTACCATAAGTCATTTTTCGTAACATAACTTATGCAACTCAAAACTTAAATGAGTCAACTTTGATTTGTGGTGTCCCACAGTACATGGACCCCATTCTCCAGGGTTAAAGTCCTGTGTTTGTTTGACCCGTCCATCGACTCCACCTCATCCACACATGGACTTTCGTGTTCTTTATACTGCTCCCTCACAATTACTATAGAAACTAGAGGTTGTCTCCTAACAATAAACTAAAATATGAGTTATAAGGTGTATGGCGTTAAGGGATCTATTTGCAACTAATATGGACAGAAGGAATGATTACAGCAAATTACCTCTGAAGTGTACATATTATAATGTGAGTTTTGTAATAGACTTGTTTGTGAAACTACCATTTAACATCCACCACATTCCTATGTTCATTCCTGGATAGTTTATCAAACAACTTTGTACATTTCTTTAAAAGTAACTATAAAGAAATTATTTTTGCTCTCTCTCTCACACACACAGCAGCTATAGATCTCAGAGCGGAGCCTCACGTACACCGTTCTTCACTTCAAGGCCCAGCAGGTAGCTTTTCATTTGCTCTCCCTTGACCGTGACTAAAAGCCAGTGGTCAGCTGCCTGTGGAGCCCCTCTCCAATCATTACCATGTTAATATCTGCAAAATACTCTTTTGTAGCAGGAACAGGGGAGCAGCAGGCAGCAGGACGTGCAGGGATGAGGCCAAGAGAGGTCTTCTTTAAACCCACAGCAAAACGGTGGGGGAAAAAAAAATTGGAATAGGCAGAAATGGAGGTGGGGAAATAAGTGGAGGTTGGAACGGGAGCTGTGAGGTTGACCCAGAGAGCGCTGCTGTTTTTAATTCCAGATGATTTCCTCCAGTTTTACCTGAGTCAGGCCAGAGATGCGCTGATGGGAGATAGCAACCCCTGCTAGCCTCATTAGCCTTCTCCAGCTGCTTCGGTGACATTTTGCACTTCATCCAAGCCCCCAGCGTCCCTCCGAACCACCGTCGCTGCCAGAACACTTCAAACACACGAGCAGTAATTTAGTCCAAACCGAGACCTTCTGAAGCATAATGGAGGCCTCCTTCCAACACACACATCAATGAAATTGCCATGTGTGTGTCTCCGTGCGTACACTTACATTTGTTTTCTTTACTTTTTTTTTACCTCCCACACGCTCCCACCACCACCATCAGCAGCTCCACCGCCGCCAATATGGCCGCAGCGAACAAAGAGATGGTCTGCCATTAGCGTAATTGGGCAATTTAGCTGCTGCTGCAGCTGAGGGCGGCTTTATACAAGTGGCTTTTCATGAATAACAAATTAGCCGTTACCTGGTGACTGCAGGTCCAACAAGTGGGCCTGACTACAGTGGAAGGAACTAGCACTTATCAACAATTTAATTTGAATAGAAATCTGCTGTTTAACTTTTCCAATATGTGCTTAGGTGAGTAGTTAGATGTGCATGCATGTGTTCTGCATTTCAAATTTGATGAATACCACAAATGTAGGCTTTTTGGTTAGTAAATAATATACATTTGCTTTAAGAGAAGCTCTTCAACTGGAGGCAATATTTTTCTTTATGTACACATTAATAAGTGTACATAACGTGTGAATGTGAACAGAAATGTTTTTGTGCGTTCCTTCATTATTTCATATCCATATCTTTACAGTGATGCACATCAGTGCTCAATTAAAAAGGACAGTTACCACTTACCGTGGTTACCACCCTTGCGAACCTACACAGACTTTCTGGAGGTTGCAGCCTTTGGCCAATCAAATAGGAGGGAGCAGGTGACATCGTGGAAGTAGCAGGCATCAGGGGTCAGAAAGAAGGAACCGGTGGGGGAGCTGATAATGCTGGCGTCTAAATACCAGGAGCTGTGTATTACGGAGCTAGCCACAGACTTTTGGGTGGGTTGTACCGAGGCTATGACGTTCACCAAAGCATGTGCCAGTCACTGCAACTTTTGCTTTTTGGGGGAATACTCGTGCTGTGTGTTAGGGAGGTTATAATGAGGCTGTGTGAATACAAGCCTCTCATGCATGAGTAGATGCACACTTTCTTCTGGAACTGCTCACAACAAGGTCTGTGTATTATTCAGAGTAACTGGGTTATGACTTCTGTGAAGAGACATTCCTGTTCGATTTTTCAAATGCATTTTTGGTGCTTTGAACACCACAAAAGGAATGCAATCTAGTTCTATTATACTGGAGAGAAGACAGACATCTCTATGGCTGATATCTCCAAAATTCTGAAACTCACACTAAAGCTATGTAGGTAGGTGGATAAATAGCACTACAGGTAAGAGGAAAATGTGTGTTTTAGGATGAACACTTACTATTTTTATATTTTTGCCATTCATGAACATTTTGATTAAAGTGAAAAATTTGCTTAATCTAGTGTTAAAAATACAGGAACATTCAGTCCATGTCCATCCAAACAAACAGTCAATAATAGGAAAGGGACACTGTTTGAACACATTTATTCTGTTTTCTGTCTCCTGTTTGTGTAGCTTATGTTTGAGCGTGACCTGTGTGTGTATTCCTGCAGCGGCAACTGATGAGCTGCCACCAGAAAAGAATGACCTTTCCCCACCTCTCCTTTGGCCATCATGTGCGAAAGGTATTAACCCTTTGGGCTCCTTCAAACAAGCCACAATCAAAGCCTGCGGGGAGCCGTGTGTCAGTATTTATGGCCGCGGCACTGTGTGGTTCATTTCAATTCAATGCAGCTCTGATAAGCAACTCGTGATAGCCAGGCAACAGCCATTCCCCGCCGTTTTTCTCCAAGACTATCAGGCAGCCAGATAACAGCAATAACAGAATGGGACCTCTAACTGTCTTGGTACGCACAAAAGAATGACAAAAAAAAATACTGTGACTGTGTGGAATGATTGTGCTCTTAAAATAAAGACATGAGCAGTGAATTTGTTCTGTGTGATATTTTACATTTGTTCTTTGCACTGTTTCACATTTGCTGCAGCCTGACATCATTTGTTATCTTCCAACGCTGATGCTCCCTGCCAGGTGCATTGAATTTCTATGAGTTTCTATTATTTCTGTCTATATTATGAAAGGGTTGCACCAGCAAAGATTCATTTAATCTAAAACTGGTTCAAATGAGTGTTTAGCAAAACTGGGTTTAAAACTAAAATGACTAAATCCAGATTTACAATTAAACAGAGCTGTGTTGCACAAATAAAAAAGTACTCTAAGTAAATACAAATGACCCAGATTAAAAATAAAATAAAATACATTTGAAATCAGCTGCTCTATATTCCTTAATGAAACATGACACTGTTTTCTAGCTAGCTAAATGTCGCATTGTTTTCTATATAGTTAATAAGTTAACAAAATGTTACACTGTTTGTTAACTAGCTAAAAAGTCAACTAATTGTTACATTGTTTGCTTGCTAGCTAAAAAGTTAGCCTAACAAAAGTTACAATATTTGCTGGCTAACTAAAAAGTTAACAGATCCTTTCATTGTTTGTTGGCTGGCTAACAAGTTGACCTAACCAAAGTTACATTGTTTGCTAGTTAGCTAAAAAGAGCCTGACAAAAGATACACCATTTGCTAGCTAACTTAAAAAGTTAATAAAAAGTTACATGGTTTGCTAGCTCCCTAAAAAGTTAAAAAATTGTTATATTGTTTCCTTCTCATTAAAATGTTAGCCTAACCAAACATACATTGTTTGCTAGCTAACTAGTTTGTTAACAAAAAAGTTACATTGTGTGCTAGCTAGATAAAACATTAGCTTGACAAAAGTTACATTATTAGATGAAATGATTATTAACTTACATGGTTTGTTACCTAGCTAAAAAGTTAGTGAGCTTAGTTAGCCTGGATCGATATGGTCTAAAGATTTTTTTTTTTAAAGGGACAACAGCACAGTAAGATAAAAAAGATTCTGGTTGGCAGCAACTTGCAGACTGATTCTGTGAATCAGCTGGATTTTAAGACAGAACAGACACATCATACAACTCTTTTCTTTGAGAACTTGATTATTTTGCCCAATCATGTTAAAAAAGCAGCTATTTTCCTCCTCAAGTGTAATTTTAAAGTTAACTGGATCACATTTTAAGTTGGAGTTTCAAGCGTTGGTGCAACACAAATAAATTTAACCTAGGTTTGGAGTAAAAAAGTAAACAGACGTTTCAAGAGGTTAAATTGAATCTTTATTTTAAGCTAGTTTAAAAGTTTGGTGCAACATAATTTGAAGTCACACCAGGATTTAATTGGAAAACTCAGCCTTGCTGCTGCAAAACAGCCTATTAAAAAAACATTCAACCTGTCACTGATGGTAACATTTAGAGGAAATAAAAATAGCTTCATCTTCTGTTGTCTCTGTTATGTTCTTGCTCGCTCAGACATTTCCCAACATCTTTCTCCAGCCTGTCATTAGCATTTTCGGTATGCAAGCTCCAAAGAGACTGTCTTCAGCTTCAGTGGTCACATAACAGTCGACGAGCCTATAGCCAGCCTTGTGTGCCAGTCAAAAGTAATGTATTAACATAAGAATCGATCGTGGCTCAGCTGGCTCCATCTACGATGGCAGAGCGCCAGAGAAAGCAAGTCAATCATGAAACACTAAATTATTAGATACAGTGGAATATAAAACCCCAGACGGGATCAAATCTGCCTGTCACTGTGCTGTAATTATCTAATCTCCATTTCACTGCTGCTCCCCTCCTCCAAACACATAAATCCAGGTTTGTTTGTTTGTCCACATGTAGCCGTCTCGTCTAAGCAGCGTCCTGACTCCCGTCCTTTGAGACCACCTGGCACCTGGTTCGCTAATAACAGTAATGACAGAGAAGATTTACAGGACATTATGCTGCACGGAAGAGAAAACCTCAGTCTTTTTTTTTTTTTTTAGTTCATTTGTTGCGTCTCCACACTGACATAAAGCTTGCTCTGTGCAGGGGAGGGGAATAGAAAGGGTGACAGGATGAGGGGGAGAAAGGAGAGGAGAATAAGAGCGACCTTGATTTATTGCCTCAGAGGATCGATCGATCTCTGTGATCAGCTCTCTTGGATAATCCATCAGTCCTGATACAGGAGGGTGAGTGCCGGAATGCAGCAGAATCAAGCTGCTGAAAACAGGTGATCCCAGTCAGTATCAAGCAATTACATTTACCCATTCTCTGATTTAAATGTCATTTGGTATTAGTATGTAAAAGCATACTAGATCTCTGCCTGTGGACATTTCCACATCTGATTTACTTTTTCAGTTCAGTAAATTCAAATAGGCAGCCACCAGAGGTGGAATGAAGACAAAACATCAAGCCAAAACGGGCAAGTTCGAGGTCGAGTCTTAAACACGGTCTCAACCCATCAGGAGACAGTAAATTTAAAGGGAACTCCAGGGGGAGCTGCATTAAGTATAATAAACGTCCTCAAGTGATGTCACTTGAGTCAGTTGGGTCCGAAAAGTGAAAGTCTAAAAATGAAAGAAAATGGGGAGCGTGAAGATCACCAACAATGAGAAACAAAAAGAAGCCTGTCCTCACTAGAAAAATGGTCAATGGCACATGCATCTTATTATGACCCATATTAACGTTTACTGTCAGGTGTGACCACTAGTGGCCGCTAGGGATTATGACTCGGGCAAAGGAGGAAGTCAGGTGGGTATAAAGTGCAAGAAAGACAGAATAAGGACGATGAGGGGTGGAAGGACATTCAACATTGTCAGCGCTGACTTATTCAAATTTTTATTTATTTGATTTATTTATTCCAATAATTAAAAAAAGAGAGATTAAAATATATATATATATGTATCTAGAAAAAACAAATAAATATAAATAATAAACAGACTTGAAATGAGAAACATAAATTAATGTTTTATGTTTTAAGCAGGAAGGAGCAGGAAGGAGCTACATGCTTATCTAGTCCTACCCCTAGTCTATACTAATCCATCAATAATCAATCAGTTACATAAACCCACTCTCCTCCCCAGCTCCCATCCCCACAATATCACCACTGTTGATTCCCTTTGTACCTAATCAACAACAACCCACAATAAAGAATGTGTAAAACAGAAAGCTTTACATTCTCCTTCCTCTTTTCTGTACTGCGCAAAAAAAATCTTTTTAAACTGTCTGATATTTTTTACTTTGTTTGGTTTCTTCTCCCAGTTTATTCTATAAAATCACCCTGCAAATTGATATGTACATACATTTAAGACTGGTGCAGAACAACATTTCAAACTGAATTTCCCTCATAAGTTATGACCCCCCCTCTCTGTCCAAAAACATTTTTGCATGTTGCCAGGGAGTCCATTTTTTTCTTACTTTATACATAACTTGAACAGTCTTAAATTCCACCAGATCCCTGAATTTTAATGCATGTGACAGTTTATTAGTGCGTTCCCCATATCCAACATCATTTATCATCCTTATGGTTCTTTATTTGCAGTATGCATCACGGTTGTAGGCTGCTTTTGTAGGTGTTACCCCATACCGCCACAATAAAATCAATCAAATATGGCGATACCAGCAAACAGTACAGAGTGTGCAGATAGTTCCTTCGTCATGGTCAAGTGACATACATATATTATTTTAACCCAAACCACAGAGTTTTTTTGAAGCTAGTACCAAGTAGTTTTGACCAAGTAGACTTAATGTCACGTGACTTATTTAATGTACCTAAAGTCTGGTGCTGCCTTTTGCTGACACTCTCCGCCGGTCACATATGTTGTTTTGGGAGACACCCCTTTTCTGTCTGCAGGTCTGCATGAGGACATATTGACCAATTATGGTATTTTGTAATTTTGTATGAAAATATTTTGAGAAAATCTTGGATACAAAAAGATCAGGTGAGCCTCTTCAAGTTTGCAGGCTTACAGGTGGCTGGCTAGCATGCTTCTCTCCTCCAATTTATAAAAGTTCAAATTGATTCCAATTGCATCACTTTTTCAAGGTGGAATCTACTAAACTAAAAAAACAACTTGAATCTGACTCAAAGCTGAAGTCATAGAACTCATACGTCTGGTAGAAAAATACATATTGAACAAAGATAAGTTTGCACAAATGCAAGGTAAGCACTGTCAAGAAAACATGTTGATGTCTTATACTCTACAGTGGGTGACATAAATATATTTATGTCTACTAATTAATGGCATTAAAAGACAAAAACAAATCTTGAAACACTCACACAAGTCTTTGAGCTCAGCTTGTGATAGCGTAACCGTGTCACTGGGTCAACAACAGGCTTTGCTATCTACGGTTCATGCTCTTTATTATCTGATAACTTTGTAATTGGACTTTGTGCTAATACAGTCCACTCTGTGGCTCTATTTACTTCTTATCTAATCCTCACCATCAGCGCCCAAAGACAACCCCTCCCTTTGCTCAAACACACTGGCTGCTGTCAGACAACCTACGACACGGACCACAAAATGGCGCAATTAAAATTATTCTCAGATTCTGTGTTGTTTTATGATTCTTATATTGAGGAAATTGCTCATTCATGCTCAGAAGTTTCATAAAATCACACGAAATCCCCTTCTTAAGGTCCACCACCAAAACTGTGTTCAGTACAATGAAAAAAGTCAATTTAAGAAATGTTTTGACTTAATTCAGCCATAAAATGTAGCTTTACCCAAAGTAAGTTGAGCCCAAATGAGGTGAGATAATCCCACTTGTCTCCAAACCTTCAAGGAACCAATGCTTGATTTGTGGAACAAATTGGTTTGCATTACGCACAACTGAAGGGATCCCACCCCACTGGCCGATTTTTCAGCTGATTTGTGAAAAACAGAGACTTGGTGTGACATAGATTGACATAAAGATGGATCTGAAGGCAGCGCGGCCCAGTGGAATTACAATTCATTTCCTGACATGAATGGAAATCAAAGTGAAGTGACCCCTGCCAACCATAACTGGGGCCCAGACAGCACCGAAGAAAGGAGGTGTCTGGAAAAAAAAAAGAGTGGTTCAGAGTGAGGAGGGTTGATGGGAGGGGTGACCCCTGTTTGCACTGGCCCATGTTGTCTATGGGGCACGTCCTGCCTTGTCAGATGAGGCCTATCTTTTTAATTTAAAGAAGTCAAAGCACGGTGCGGTATGGCCGTGGATCCCGGCCAGATGGACCAACACATGGCCTGAGCATTGTCATTCAGATGCAGCGTGTGCTGTGTCGCTCTTAATAAAGCACAAGTGCATAAATTCAAAAGCTACACAGGGGCAATATGGAAATTTGTATCATCTGTTACCATGTGATTTGGGAGCTGAACATGTGTTTGCTCAACTTCATACAGTGTTCTAAAAGAGTGCGCTGGGTATCTTTAATGCATCTTACAAGCATTTACAGCACTGTCTTCAGGTTCTTCTGTTTATATACCGATCTCCAGAGGTGTGGATTTGAGTCACACGGACTCTAGTTGCCTATTTGTCAAAAAAAGACTTGACCTGGACACCAATGACTTTCTGACTTGAAAATACTTCCATCCTCTAAGCCCAAAGATGAAGAAGTCTGTTATTTCAAAAGCAAGTCAACACGTAAATCCCCAGATTCACTTTGTTTGAACCAATCCTTGGGACTTGGGACTTGATTTGGGAAAACAATGACTTAGTTTTACTCCCACCAATTTCTATTCCCAAATACATTTTGCAGGAAACTTAATCACTGTTTTTTAGAATGAAGAAAGTGTTTCATTTTTGTACTGCATAGGGGGATGATTGGGGTGGATGGTGGCTGTAGAAAGTGCAGGACTGAGACACAGTAGCAGACCAGGGTTTGTGTTCGGATCCGTTAGGTTTAGGCAACTAAGGCACCGGTTGAAGTTAGAAAAAGATTTCCAGTTAAAAGTTAATTAGGTTATCATCTCGCTTCCCACATACACATTCTGCTCTAGGGGGAAAATGCCCTGCCTTGTTTCCATCTCTGTAAAATCACAAACATCTTGGGTGGTGCTAAGCCCAGGATGCACTGACAGTGGTGCTGCAAGATAGTGTTGAGTTGGAATTGGGTTTTGGTGGAACACTTACATGTCGGGAGGCCAGCTCTGGCATTAAAATGACTACATCACAGCAAAAGAAAAGGCAACAGCTGCTGGCTTATTTTCTTTCATACCACTAGCATCCCAGTGCTTTGATTTGCCGTTTTCAGGGCGGAGGTTGTTTCCCGGAGACTTTGACGGTAAAAACGCCCTGTCCGGTGCTGTGCTTCTAATCCCTGACCACGTTTTCAGTATTAAGCTCTGCATTAACTGACTTTTTGAACACAGCACTGACATAAGATCATCTTTCAAGTTGATATGGTGAACTTGTTAGCAAACAGCTGCTTAATTACACATCCAGCATTTAGAGAGGAGGAACATCACCTGGAGTCGAGTTTCTGGCCACCTGGTGAGTAAAAGTCCAATATTCACTCTATTTTAGCTCCGTTTTTGGTCTCCTCCAACTCCTGAGGGAAATATCTAGTTCTTTAGTTGCTAAATGCTCCACTGTGTTCAACAGCTAGTCTCTAACTGTGTCTGTCTGCTGTTAGCAGGTAGTTTGCAGTCGGTTGTCGGAGCTTTTTCCCTGAAAACAGCTGCCTGTTGAAAACAGTGTTATGAGAGCAGTGAGAGTGAACCAAAGCAACCTGTCACATTGTAACAGTGTTTCCAAACTATCATTTGATACCATGTTCTCAAAAAATATTGATTAACGCTGCTTTGAGGATAGAAACAGATTTTGCTTAAATAAAATAACAATGTGTCTATTCATTTATGACTATATATTTAACGACCTCCATCTTTCCCTAACCTTAATCAACTGCTGTCAGTGCCTAAACAGAGCCATAAAAAATATTAATAGTCCTTTAGTTGCTCGGAGCAGATGTAGTCTTCTCAGGAAAACAAATAAAATATGTCTTTATCTATCTGTAATGAGACATTTCTTTAAAAATTCACTTTTCTCTCGCTCGAGCAGCTCAGCTGTATTTCTGTGTCAGAAGCGATCCACCGGGCTGTATTCTGAGCACGCAGTCCTTCCTGCCCGCTGGAGCTATGTTGCTGTGGCGAAACCCTGAGAAGCCGGGCTGAAGAGACCAGCACACACTGTAGGCAGTAGGTGATTTGAGAGGGGTGGGGGTGTGGTGGGATGGGGTGGGGTGGAGTGGTGGGGGGGAGGTTTGCTATTGTTGGCACACATTATTTAATACCTCATGCTTGTTAAATGTGGAAACATGGCTTAGGGAAAACATGAGAGTGAACAACAATTTGTCTGACTATCGTTTCCACTGAATGTGAAGCAAATTGCCCACTGGCATGTGCGCGCGCGCACACACACACACACACACACACACACACACACACACACACACTACTCAGCTTGCTGTCAGCAGCTGGACCAAGTGCTGTGATCTCCTGCTCAACTTACTCCACAGGCTTGGGTATCACTTTATATTAAGGTGCTTGTAATAAGTGTTAGTTAATAGTAATAAAGCCCTTATAAGATGATTATTAACATTAATATGTGTTAATAAGACTATACAAGTGTTAATAATAATAAGTGACATAAATTTTAAGCTAGCCTCAGCTGTCCAATGAAGACAAAAAGCCTCAAAAGTCATGCGTGCATAATAAAAGATTAATTAACCTTACGAGCTCGTACCCACGAAATGCATAGTTAACGGTTAATAAGTGCATAATAAAATATGTAGAAATCTTGAAATAACAGCAACAGCTTCGTAAAAGTTTACAATGGTATAATAGGTAAGGTAGTTAAAACTCCATTAGAGCATTACAAACACATTTATGAGCAATTATACGAAACTCATAAAGCTTTTATTAACATTCCTAGGCAGTCTATAAACTATTAACAAGGTTCCTATAAATGCAGTATTCATACTGCTTGGCTCATGTTCCCAAAAGGCCATTAACTTTCCATCAAACTGACTTTAACATTTAATTCTTTATCTGACTGACGGCGCACATCTGCAGTAGTGTGTGACTTATATTAGCAGTATCAGTAATATATTTAATTACCTCCAGTGGGTTTTGTCAAACAAGTTTTTTTTAATGACATCAACAGTTCAAAATGAGGTCTGTGCATATAACTGGCATGACTGTGGCTCACTCTACATTCTGAATTCTCCTACAAATATGTGTCTTGTAGACTAAGTTTCTCTCTTCTGAACACTGATGATGTAAGG